>JABFPN010006956.1:0-10896 GCA_022817305.1 Leptoteleia sp. ZL-2020 | reverse complement strand
TATCAATAAATTCTGGGGTATTGAACCTATATGTACTCTGTAGGTGTAACTGTAATAATTTATGGAAAAACTAAGTATATGTAATGCATACAGTTCTATAAACATAGAATACTATACAATGTGTATAAAAAAAATTCCCAAAAATTATAAGTGATACACATACAAAGAACGTATAGGTTCAGTATTCCAGGATTTATTGCTAAATATGCTATTTATTTTTCTCGGTGTACCTTTGTTATCAGAAGGAAAACTTTTTACAAAAATTTTTGAAACTTAGTATCTATTTTTAATTAAAAATGTGAAATATTTCTAAAATTTGCATTTATAATTCTCTGAAACTTTTAATTAAAGTTTTTCTTTGTAGTAAAATAGTGAAATATGTATTTGTGTACATAAAAAAAAAAATTATTTTTTAAAGAAAAGTAAATAAGTTGAATATTCAACAGGATTGAATGAGAAAAGTTTTAATACGTAAAAATCCACTTAGCTTAGTTTATGCAGCACTCGTAAAAGTTACGAAATACTTAATCCTGATTTTTATGGCATTCTTTTAAGTACATTTTAAACACAACAAATAGTTAATTGTTTTTTTATGAATCAGAACTAATATTATTATACTTAAATTTCAATATCAAATATATTTGAATTAGATTTTTTTATCAACCAACGTTCATTAAAGTAACTAAATAGAAAATCTCAAAATTTATACCACAAGGATAAAAATTTAAATGGTAACTTTTATGCATTGAAATAATAAAATTATTTTAATGCTAATGTTAACGGTTTTACAATTTAAAATGAAAATATTTCCTATTTGCAATAGTTCATCTTTAATATTTTACTTGTATATTTGATTTACTCTTTTTGTAACGATTTTCTATTACCTTATTTAATCTATTTTATATAATTAAAAGTAATCATAATAATCAGCTAAAATATTAAAATAATTATGCTGGATTTAATGGTAAAATGAGATTAAAATAATTGAATGTTATAATTTTAACGTCAATTTCTGTATAAATATATCAAGTAATTACAAAAACGAGGAAAATTCAATCTTCGCAAGTTTTAAAAGCATTTGTAATTTTATTTTTATAAAATTCTCAAGTCAGAATATTATATTTCTTTTTTCCCACTTCGTAATATTCTGCCAAGTTAAAGTAGTACAACAATTAAAGTAGAAACCTACAAGACTGGAATAAAAATGTGCAAATTTTGAAGTACAAAAAAGTTTTTTATACATAACGTATATGACAAGCTGCAGTAAAGTTATTTAAGTTTCGAAGTTATAACTACTTTTAATATAATTTGTTAAGGTAACTATAAAGCAGAAACTAATTTCATCGTATTTGCTAATCATACAAATATTCATTATTACTTTCATGATTATTGTTAACACTTTGCAAATATATGTAATTTGAAAATTTCATGACGTGAATTATATTAAACTTCTTTGAGATGTATTTACGATTATTATACAACTATAATTCATTTTTAGTACAACGGTATATTAAAATCAATTTTAAGAATATTACTTATATATATACATATTGAATAATTAATTTCTTTTATTAAATGTTGTAAAGATAAAATTAGATTAATTTGTCTAATTGAATCGCGTGCATAATATTTAAACAGGATGAATTTTTATTCGATTTCTCTTTGCGAATATCGCTCTTTGCAAAAAGTTTAATAAATAGAGAAAATATTTCATTGATATTCAAGGTATTGACAGAGCTTATATAACTTCTCACGTTATGAGATCACATGCGTAATCAAGAGCGCATCAAACGCTTAAATATATGAGCATCTTTGACATCAAAGGAGACTAAAATTTCCGGTGAAAAAGGAGTTATACGAGAATCATATTTTAGGTTCGAAGGAAATTGTAGTGAAACTTAAAAGTCAATTAATATGTCAAAAGAAAATATAAATTATAATAAGTAAATTTGATTTCTAAAAAAAATGTTCAATAAATAAAAATTCATTTCTTTTTCCGCTACTGTAAAATTTGACATAGTCGATTATGTTTTTAGTTACAAAATTCTGATAACGATTTCCAATATAAATTCACACAAAATGTTTACTTTATTTAATTGCTTATTGACAAAACAATTAAAAATTGTTTTAAAATTATATTAATAATACTAAAGTGTTAAAATTAAAAATTAAAAAAAGTATTTTTATAAATTAAATTTGTTTAAATATTCATATTGATGATTTGACAGTCTTATAATTTTAGTAACAGAAATTATGTTTAGAGTACATCGCAGAACTCCAAAAATTTTCTTTCCACATCGCGCGCATAAGAAATAACTTACTATATATGTATATTACACTGTCCAAAATGCAGAAGAAAATGATTGTGTCCGGATAAAATATTACGTTTTTTTTTAACAGCAGGTCTTTCTGTCAGATACTAAATGGACTTCTTCCGTCAACACCACAAAGCGCGCGCGTAGTTTTCTCACAAGCGACAATACTCGACTCACTATAAAAAAAAAAAGTTCTTTATGACGCTCCGCGAGTTATGCTGCTGACGTTTGAATAGGTGTTAATGTTACATGTCATGCGTGCATTTTGTTAACATTTGCTCGAGCCCTTTCTCGACTTTTTCGGCAATCGAAATTGAAATGTTAGATCTCACAGTTGAAACTCGATGTATATTAAAACGTCGATAATATTAGAGTGTATTTTCATTCCAACATTTTATCCATTTAATTTTTTTGTATAAAAATTTAAAACTTATTCTTACAACATTTAATATCAATCCTAAGAATTTTCATTCGTCACATACATTGAATTAATTAAATTATTTTTGGATTATAAAAAATACCTTTCAATTCATAACAGCAAAATTAAATTATTGCACCGCTTTTTATTTATCTTGGTAGAGAAATTTAAAAAATTTTATTCCACCCTTCGATTACGCAGCGTAGCAATAATTGTATAACTTTATGGTACACAATATTATTGTAACATTTCATCACTACAATTTCATTTGTGAGGAATTTCAATACTGCGTTACATGCGATACTCGTAATAACACGTAAAATGATATATGCACGTAAATATTCATGCTCCACGTTAGGTATCGAACTTCGTAATTTTCCAAATAAATTGGTTTTGAATAAGATTTTGATAAATTATTTTATTATGAAGATAGAATATTTGCAAATAAATTTACAAGTGTACATTTTTTTATGTATAATATATTTTCAATGTTCAATTCATAATTAATTTCATGTTACCTTTGGAAAAGAAGTAATAAATTGTTTGAATATTATTCGACTGATCTTCAGAATTCGCACTAAAATTATTTCACTGTAATTACAATTTTTTATTACGCTATATTTTCGCGTATAAAACATCATCCAAAGTCTTTTTTGTATCGCGCTTTTATGCGAAAAATTGTACATTTATTCGGTTCTCGACACATATAAAATTTGTATTTTCAGTTTTTATGACGCTTACAAGTATTTAGATAATAAAAGTTAATGATTTTCTGCAATTAAATGTATAAATATCGCACGAAAAACGTGAAATATTTAAAATAAAGCACACATTCAACTATGAACTTTATTATTCGAGCGTGATTTGCATTAAAATCATGAGAAATAAAATGAACGTAACATTTGTAAATATTTCATTTGTCAAATAATAAATTTGTATTAATATCTTTCGGCTTTAATGTTACAGTGAATGTGTATTAAAAAGTTATATAAAATCCATGTTTCAGTTATTTATTCCAAACGGTTATTACGTGTACTCTACAATAACATCAAAGAAAGAAATGCATTTCATGTTTTTGAAAAACTGTTACGAGGATAAAAAGTAAATTCATGAAGTGTTTCTTTGAAAACAAATTTTTGTTACAATATTTTCAAGTGCAAAATAAGTATTCCAATAATAAATGGAAAGAAATGTAGTTGTTTAGTTTTCTATTTTATATTTTACTTTGTCATACGTTTTATAAAATTATAATATTGACAACGAAACACAAATTTGAAGTTATATTTATACCAACAAAAAAGAAATATAAACATTATTATACTTTGTACCGATTTAATATTCAAAACTTTTGTAATGGCTATTATTTTTCAAGATTAAATATTTTCATTTTGGAGAGACGTCACTAAACCGGTATCAAAAATTCTAAATTTTGCTGTTACATTTTTCTGAGTGAATTAAATGAATTTTTCTCCTTGTAGTGTGTGGTATTGAACAATAATAAGCGTCAGGAAGAATTGAATTTATTTTCACAAAGAAATATGCAAATACGATTGCATATTTTCTGTAGAGAATAACATGAGTTTGTTCTAAGAGCCAGTATACTTTTACGATTAGTTGCGAGCAGATGGGGAGCAGAAGCAAAGTGGTACAACAAGAGGGTGGCAAGGCGAGGCAAAAAATAGCATCTCTAAAAAAACCGTATCATAAAATAAATTATGTGAATCGTACGATCCTGATCATAAAATTACGAATTTTATTTGTTATGAGAGTACGCTACTTATTTATATTATCTCATTCAATTGAAGGAATGACTTGTGTTTGTGCTCAAATGAAAATGATTTCGTTTTCAAGAAAATGTTTTTTTTATTTTAATAATCGCCTTTCATTTATATCATAATAAAATATTTAATACGTGAATGAAAATAACAAATTTATGAATACATTTTAAAATTGTTGATTGTACTTTTTGCAAAATTGTCAATCATGCTTTCAAATTGCATCGAAAAATTTCAATTTTTTCAAACTTTTTCCCTCGGTGTATTAATCATAATCTATTTAATTATTTATATATGCTTTCGTACAATGTAATAATAATTTTCCTGAACATTTTATGTAATAAAAGATTTTATAATATATAAGTCTTTATATTTTATGCTGCAAATGAAAAATTCACTTGCATTATTATATATACATTATTTAAGTACTGTTGAACAAGTTCAATGAATACTTCTTAATCTTACTTTTCAATATTCAATGACTGCAGTACAAAGATGTTCTGGAAATCGTTAAATTATAATTATAAATTAATATTTCATAAAACTGTTTAATTGAATCTTTCGCGAATTCTGTAAGTGCTATTATTTCTTATTCCTACGCAGAAAAGAAATTCATAAATAGATAAATGAATTAATCTACCCATTTTTAACAAATTTAGTAAGAATTTATTTTACTTATTTATGGTTGTAAAAATTATGTAAAAAGCTTGAAGACACTGGATCAAAAACTCATTTACATTACCTCTCGTTGCAAAACTCGAATTGTAGAATTCCTGTTTTGAAACAAAAGCTTTAATCTTTGCAGTTATTGCTGTCTGGCATAAACAAAGTGAATCCTTGAAGTAATTATTTCAGTATTCCTGCATTGAAGTAAAATGCAAAATTGATATTAAAACAATACAATGGTGTACGTATAATGTACAACATTAATACCTATAAATTGAAAAACGTGATGAATCGTAATTAAGTATTATGATTTCATTTCACCAAGTACATTCATGTTACTTGCAAAGGAAAAGGAGGTAAAGTTTATTATAACTTTATATATAAGCAAGAAAATGTCTTCAATTTACAGAGTCGTTTTAGATTAGCGTTTAACTAAACTTACGCCCCTTTTTATTCCAGTTTTCTTTAAGAAAAACTTTCTTTTTCCTTCGATGTTTTTATCACCCACTAGTTTTTTTTTATTATACTACCGTATTCTTAAGCCATTCTTTCTTTTGTTGAGACTTAATATAAATTCTCGACTCATTTATCCCTTCTTGATAAGGCTTTTCATCAATTTAGGTTAGTCGAATCTTTTAGAAAGAATAATTTTCTTCTTTCATCTTTATTCTTTTTATCTATAATAACTTGATATACACATATTGTTTAACTTTTAAAATTTTCAGAAATTTGAACGAGAATCGTTTGGTAAAATTCGTCACTTTGTAAAGACTTGAATCGATAGGTTTTTTGTTGAAGTTGAAATAAAATAACAACAAAATATTTCTTTCTATGAACAACTCTTAGTAACAGTAAGTTATTACCTCTTACTATTTTATACAGAGTTATTTCCCAAATGAATTATGACCCTCTGGTGCTTCGTTCCAGTTTCAGGTACCTCGCGCGCCTTAACTGTTTTTGCGATTGTACTACCCAAAATATAAAGTGTTACAAGAAAGCCCCACATCTAAACAAAAAGTCATTTGCTTATTTCATTCGAAATGTGTGAGGTGTGTTTGGAATGTTGAAAAACTATCATCATTGCTGCATCATATCTTTTTAAAATGTACATAAATACTTCTACTACTATTTTTTTTACAAATAATTTGGATTAAAATATAAAATGTCTCATTATTAATTATTTTACTTGGAATATGGCATAAATTATTGCTATTATGTAAAACCTTAATTTACAGATTATGGTATGCCAAATATTTTTCTTAGTTACACGAAATTCCTAAAATAATTAGTTATCCTAGATATTCTCACAATTTTCTCGCAAAACTAATGATAATAAGATAATTTCCTTTAAAAATTGTTATTTCAATGTATATAAATTTAGACAAATTGAAATTAGCTGACAAAAATATAATTCTTCCTGATTATCAGAGTGTCCTTATTATATCGTTAGGCATTTTATCCTCTTCAATTTAAGGTCTAAAATACTCTGTAATTTTCTTTTAATGAAGGTAATTTTTATTTTACTCCTCTCCTTTACCAGTTTCATCACCCTTACTGGTTCACACTTTAGCCGTTTCTTCTTGCTTCCTCTTCTTTCGTAAATTAGCTTTCTTCAAAAGAATAAGAGTCTAAAAGAGATGTCACTTGGCCTTTATCTTATTATTCCCTTACACGTAATATTTAAAGGACCTTCCATTTCCAGGAGTTCACTTCTATGTCATAATGTCGATTTTGCAATCCAAGTAAATTATGTCAGCTTGAAAAAAGCTGTCGTCTTTCAAATACGACCCATCTTATCTCGAGGATATTAAAATTTTTAGGGAATTTCTATATCAACTGTGAGGACTTTGTTGAAATTTGAAGTTTATAAATAGACTATTGTTTACAAGGCAATAACTATTTGAGATTACTTGCTGGCAACACAGAATCAGTTCAATACGCAACACTGTCTTTAGGGTACAATCGAACATAGCATTGGATTGAGGGTAACACCTCTCCTGAGATCACCCTGAAGCCAATCACATCTGATTAACTGTTATGTTCAGATATCGTGGAAAGTTTGTTTTTTGACTTAAGTGAAGACTTCCAAATCCCCCAGAGGCGGTAGCTGAATATGAGTGGTTCCTGTTAACAAGTATGATCGTACACAATAGCTACCAGTTTACACAGTAGATTCTGGTTCATCCTTCATTCAATGCTATTCAATGGAGAACACATTCTATGGAAATTAAAATTGGTTTGTTTGAGAGTTTTTCTGTTACTGCAATTAAGGTTTACATCAAATGATGTATAAGATATTTAAAGAATATATCATTTTATCAAATAAAATGCAAGAGTTAAAAAATAGTTGAACAATTCTAAGAAACTTAAATACATTTCTGGGTGTATTTTTTTACCAATTAAAATAAAAGTTGTTAAACAACGAAAGAGAGTTTGAATTATGATTAATTAAAATTGTGTTTATTGTAAATTTGAAGTTCCCAATATTAAATTCTCGTGTAATAAATATTTAATATTAGTTTATTATTGTCATTAATATTTCATGAAATGTAAATTTGAAATTAATACGTGGAATATTATAAAGTTAAGCTACAGATTTAAAGTTTGTTTAATTTGTAAATATTATTAATATTTACCCTTTATTATTAACATCTGATATTTGAAGTGTACAGGAAAAATGCCGATGATTTAGTACTACATAATCTTTATATATATTTACTGTTTTGTGTAAAAAATATATATATTTACTGCATAGCCAGTATATATCTTGTTTTTATTAGGATATTAATGTCAAACGCATTTTTTCTAGAGTTTTGACCTTCGGTGATCAATACAATTTTTTCTTATCTACTGCTAACATTTCACACATCATTTTTTAATTAGACTTAAATGTAAAGAAATGTCTTGAATGCACAAACATTAATATAATGATAACGTAAAGAAAAAATTCCGATTATTAGAAACTTTATTTATGAATATAATATAATAATTTTAAACACAATAAATTGATAATATCAGATGTAAATTTTATGGAATTCCATATTTTATTAATATTATATCATATTACTTTATAACTTTAAATCATAGAAAATCAATGCAGTAAATATTAGCATATTTTGTGGCAGTTGTTGGATAAATGTTTTGCCTTGTTGCTGTTTACATAACAGTATGGTAAAATATACTGAAAATATATTAAAAATACCTTTTTTCATAAAATTTAGTAATTCTTTCGTATTTACTACATTTTAATGAGAATAATAACGAAATTTCTTGAAAGAACGCTTCTTCTCCATTGAAAAGACATTTGCAAACCAGAAGCATTGAAAACATTTAAACAAACTTTCCTTTTACATTTATTGCTTCAAACATATTTTACTTCTCAGTTCTATTTTCAACTATCAGTCAGTTAATCACACCTAAAAGTGTCGCTATAACCATCAAATGTCAAGATAAGGCAAATAACCGTTCTTCGACTTATCCAACATTTTCAGTAGCGCATTTTTACTTATCTCATCCAGTCAACTCAATTTCTGCTGCATTACTCATGTTAAATTGTCATTCGGCAAGTTGATCGAACTCGTAACTTCTGTTTGCCAACACTGTTGTCCTTTGCTAAGTCCTCTTCTCCGTTTTCACAAAAAATCAATTACAACCTTTTATTAGTTTTAATCAATATAAAAGTCAGGACTTTTTGCGCCGCAACGTTATCGACTGGTTCGGAATTATTAAAAAATGATTCTCGTCGGCTTGCGAAATTGAAATCCCCGGCATTCATTTTGGCAGTGTAATAGACAATTTGGAATGCTCGCACTGCATAAGATAACATGAAATTGTTCTAAATTAGCGCACGCTTGTGACACTTGTAGAAAGAGCCAGCAGAGCCAAAGTGCAAAAAGAGATAGCGCCTTAACGAGAGGTAACTATTTCGTGCGAACGTCGTAAAAAAAATATAATAGAAAAAACAATTAATTAACAAATATTCGCCCTTTTATTTGGCGCAAAGTTTCACTCCAATTTGCATTTCATTCGAATATTAATGAGATATGCTAATGGTAGAATTTGCACTATTTATCACGGGAAAAATGCCTTCGTTGTTTTATAAAGATAAACTATTTCCATGAAAGTTTTTCCTGCGAAATAATTTGTCACAAAAATTGCCACGTATAAAGTAAACCAATTAAAAAGTTCAAGTATTTATTCTAAGCACAAGAATTCCAAATCGTTTCATATCGCGTGGAAAATAATGTTGAAACATTTCGAACCTTCCAATATAACTTTAAAATTGCAATTAAAGTAATTATTTGGGACGTTCCAAATCTTCTTTATTGTAAATCAAGATTTTACAATAATGTTAATAAAATATCTAGTTAATCATAGATTTTTCAACCAGATGCTATCCGGATATTCCCCAACTATCATTGAATTATTTTCAAGATTTTCAAGATAGACATTAAATTTAATCATTTAGGAATACTAAATGGAAATATTTATAAGTTAATAGTTATTATATGAAATTTAATCGAAATGTAAGTACTGCAAGTGGTGCCAAATAATTTAATCATTAGACTGGAGCAAAGGTTGAAGATCAGTTGATTATACAGTAACTATTAGTATGCACAGCGAGATAAAGTCCAAAATAACTTACTTTTACCTTACAAACCACATTGATATTCAGTGTGTGCACACATCAATAGATACTTTATGATACGGCTGAGAAATATTTACAGAATCCTATGAATGATACATATCGAAAATATTTGTCTAGCAACTTGAATACTAATGCACATAATTTTCAGGCAATTGTCGGATTCTCTCGGTGCGATCCACAGCTCGGCCACCGTACTCGCAATTCATTTCTATTAAAAAAAAGAAAAAGAAAGTACGCTCTAAATCTATAATGCCCACGGAAAAGCCTCAAAATCGACTACTCCTAATCCCGCCGAATTCCCCCGGAAATGGAGGGAAAAACGTCATCCAAGAGGGAGGGGGAATTGAAATCACGCAGCCCCATTTTGGGCAAACTAATAGCCAATTACGGATGCGCGGGCCGTGCAAGATAACATAAAATTGTTCTAAAATCGCGTGCATTTAAGACACGCGTGGAGAGACGGGCAGTGGGAAGGGAGACGGGGGCGAGACCGAGCGAGAGGGAGCGAGCGCGAAACGGAGACTCAACGATGGGGACGGAATGGTACAGCAAGAGGGTGGGCAAGGCACGGTAAAGCATGGCAAGGAACGAAAAGGGACGGCGGGAGAGGCTTCGGCCTGTTGGCGGCACCCTGTCTACCCGGACCGTTCTCGCCGGAGGCTCGTTGCCTAGCGACCTCGTATTGATCTCTCCCTGTATCTCGGCTTTTCCCCTTTCCCATGTGACTCTCTCGCATTCGTCGTTTCTCTCGCTCTCCCTCCCCCGCCCTTCCCACCCCGGCCGTACCATCTCTCTCTCGTTGGATCGCTCCGTCTCGCTCGCGCCAACTCTCGTCAGTCTTCGTTTGCTTTTATCACCAGAAACACCCCTGTCCCCTGCCCCCCCCCAACCTTCCCTTTTTCCCCCCTCCCCACTCCCGCAGTCAACCCCGTGGCGGCTTCGCAAAATTTCATACATACTAAATATCCATGGAATACATCCTTCGGCGCGGGGACCACCATTTCCACGGTGAAGCTCGCCGATGTTTACGCCTCTGCAAAAGCGTTACCGAGTTGCGTGTCAATGACTCCCCTC
>JABFPN010006955.1:0-10898 GCA_022817305.1 Leptoteleia sp. ZL-2020 | reverse complement strand
GGAGGGGGGGGGGAGGCGGACGCGCGCGGATAAAGTTTCATTTCATGCCCTTTGATTTTCTATGATAAAGTGATATACGTACGCGTATACGAACTACAAAGCCTTCATCAAACACGGACTTGGCAGTAACATTATTTGTTTCAATGTATGCAAATATCCTCAAAATTGGATAACCAATGTTAAGTTTCAATCAAAAGATATTTTGTTCGAAATTTTTTGCCAAATGAAAAATAAGCTCCGCCACTGAATAGGTACTTTGACGGCCGCGGCGGAAAATGAATTTCAATTTCGACCCGGTTGTGCCTTTGGACTGAAATTAACTCGCGTGTTATTAATATTTAAGTTAAGTCGTTTCATGTTGTCCGCGGATGAATATACCCCCCCCCCCCTCGGACGTGGATTTTATTTTAATGCTAACGATCAAGTCCGCAAAACTGTTCATCATTCGTGGACTCGCTCAAATTTTATAATACTTAAATTCAGATTTAGGCGTTTAAATAGCAGCGCCAGGGCATCGTTTATTCACCGCGTTTGTTTGCCGCGGTGCATTACCGGAAACTCTCGAACACCGTACGAGTCCGTGGATTGTCATAAATAAGAAAAATTGTATCCCGAAGAATTCAATATTTGAATGTACAGCAATATCACTTATTACGAATGAATAAAACTCGAAGATAGAAAGATATTCCGCCGGTCCGATACCGCGCAATTTTCATATAATATATTATTTATCCATCTTTTAAACTTATATTTTTGTATACTTGATGGTCATATACTGCGAACCAGGCGGTATAAATTTTACATTATTTTATGGTCTACATGAATTGATAAAAAGTGTTTCGAAAACATTATATTTTTACCAACTAATTCTTTTGAATTTTAAAATGACACGATAAGCGATTGTAAAGAGAATAAATCGTAGAAAAAAAATGAATTATAAACTGTAAAAAAAAAAAAAACGAAAAACTGTGGTGAATAAATGATTAATGCAAGAAACAAAAGAATCGATGCAAATGGTTGCGCGGATTAATGAATTTGGGAAATCTTGTCAATGCAACTAAAAATATTTATTAATCCTGCTAAAAATAGTAAAATTTTATTATAAATTTCATATAAATCATTGTATGCAATGGGCGCGAAAATAAAAAAAAAAGAATTGTCTTAATTTCATGCAGTATTAAAAAGTACTTCGTGAACTATATCGCAATATGAAAAATGCATCAAAACTTGTATAAAAGGAAATATTTAAAATTAATAGAACATCGTAATAAACAGTGAATGTTGTACACGTAAAGTTTACATAAGATTTGCATAATTTTTGCATTAATCTAAGTCTGTTTTACTTGTAAATGATATTTATTCTGAAAATGCAGTCGCAGTAAATTAAACGTTTCGTTAACTTTATTCAATATAAATCTCTGCTTATAAAGTTTTAACAATTAAACATAAGAATGTTCATTTTTTCCACGTTAATCAACTTCTTCTTTGACTTAATTATCTAATTAAAACACACAAATTTGAATAATGTAATGTTAACTTTTAATTAACAATGCTCGTATTTGAAGTTTATTTAAATGAAATATCATAATTCGCGCCATTAAAATTTGTTCGAAGTATAAACGGTGTATCAAATAAATCAAAGAGTGGTATGACAATATTCATAAAACGTAAACTTCGAAAAAATTTAATTCCATATTTCCATGTTGATGAATGCAAAAGAGTAATTGTGTATCACAATTTTACGTAAAACTTTTGCCAAGAAGTGACTGAATTGTATTACTGCGGTTCGCATAATAGTTATAATTACCCTTGCTGAGATCGTACAATGACTTGAGTAGAAGTCGGGCTAATTTTGAATAATAGCGAATATTAAATACGACCCACGTTATTCCGAACTCTGAGAAAAAATCCGATGGTATCTCATAACCAAATATCTCTTTCACTTATACAGCATTTCATTAGGTTAACCTAATTTATTCCTTATTCCAATCAACTTAAATGATTATAAAAACTTTGCATTACTTTCATCCACAATGCTTGTCATATTTTTAACAGATACAACTTTTTTTTTCGTATGAAAATTCTAGTCTATTGTTCATTATAATTTATAAATTTATTTAAAAAGAATAATACGTATTTTAAGAGATTGTTACTATCAGTTTGTTTTACTAAAATTATAAGCAACTTGTTTTTTTAATTGAAACAAAATTAGTATTTATTTTTATACGTCGATTTTCTTTACTTTAGGAAAAAAAAATAAAACGAAGCACGATAATCAGCTTTAATAATTATTTGCTTTGATATCATTTGAATAATGAATAATTAGTTTTTAAGATAAACAAAAATTGAAGGTGTTTACGTAATATTTGAAAAACACGATGAGCGTTCATAATTTTAGAGACCATAACCTCATGTCACAGCACTCGGGGGATGAATATAACCAGACGTTAAGTTTGAGATATGAGTAATAAACATTTTGCATAATTTACAATCCTTTGAGTAATGAATGTTAATATTTAGATTAATAAAATTCATTTTAATCATTATTACATATTATTATTTACTGCAAACACTTGTGGAAGCGAGTTAGTTATAGTCACCAAAAAGGAATTGTTTATTTATTTATAATGAGCAATTTGTATTCAATTTTTTTTCAATGAAAAACCATCGGGATTTATTTTATTATGTACATATAACAAAGTGTCATAATTTGAAATCTACTTGTACCTGAGGTAACCATTTTATAACGTTTAAAAGTGGCAATATTTTTTCTTTATATCTCGGCCATTATTTTTGTCCTCGCGTGTTTTTGACTATCGCATTCGAATTCTTCAATTTCTCTATTTGCCAGCACACGCTCACCGCAACGCCGTTTACCGCTTGTCAATGTTAATATATCGCGCTGCCACTGAAAGTGTGAGTCCCAGGTTATCAGAATCAGCGGTGCCATTTAGTCGATAATCAAGTTAGCGTTATTAAGCACAATTGGTTGAATTGGTACTTGACTGGGTGACTGCAATGGAAAACATTATATCTAACGTCCCACTTTACCTCGTTAAAAATTAGCGAGTTTTCGGATATGTCCATTGCCTAAATACTAAAACCACACTTGTTTTTTTTTCTGTTTCAGGTAAAGTGTACCATTTGTCATCTACTAAGCTAGTTATCTACGAGGACATCAAAGACGGGTTTGCTATTTATTTGTTTATTGAATTCGTCGTTGCTTAAGCGCGGTGAATGCTCGTTACAATTACCGAAACAACAGCGCAGTTCGCAGTTTGTCAATGTTAATATATCGCGCTGCAATTGAAAGTGCAAGTCGCAGGTTAGAAGCATTAACGGTGCCATTTAGTCGGTGATCAAGTTAACGTTGTTAAGCAGAATTGGTTGAATTGGTACTTGACTGGGTGACCGCAAGGAAAACATTTGTATCCAACGTCTCGCTTTTCCTTTTCCCGCTAAAGCTCGTAATTATAATTACAATGTGAAAATTGCGGCACTGCATAATGAAATGGTAATTCTTGTACGACATTTTTCTTTGCGCATAAAGCAGAAATAAATTTAACCGGATTTGAAGAAGAAACCATTCGGAATGAAATGTTGCTTGATGGTGAGGTCCAAATTTCATGCTTCCCATCTAAATCAATTATTTTAATCGTTTAATTTTTTAATTAATATATCGAAAAAGGGGAAGATAAAATTACGGCCTTTAATGCTGCGTTAAAATATTTTATACTACTATGTACAATTTGCAACGTATATCAGAATACTAACTTTGGGAAATCGACCCTCTAATCCTTCCTTGGAATGTGTAAGAACTAACGCATAACATACTAAATAACTCAAGTTTCGCGACACAAATGCATATTCTGAAACACCTAACTGTAGTCTGAATTGATATTGAAAATAAACTTTTGATGAAAAACAGAAGTGGTATTGCTTTTGTTGTTGTTTAGATGAAATTCACACACAGTATTAAAATTCAGTTCAATCTTAATTGTGACTTTTTAGATTAGTTGAATTGTAATTTGTTGTAATTAGATTATTGTACCGCGTTCTTCGAGCCCTTTGCCTCTATGCTTGTTTCCGGAAATAACAACTCCATTATGAAACTTGACTATAAGAAAAAAGGTACATTAATATTCACTCACCGACTAGATCATCACTGCGTTACTGCTTCACTATTGCACTTCAACATCATGGTATTGCAACACGATGGCTGTAAGACCCTGAATAACATTCAGTTCATTACCTATTCGATCCTCTAATTGATTTTAACGATAAAAACGATAAAGTCGTTGATAGGAATAAATTGATCGACGCAGTCTTAGCAATAAAATAATGCGACAGTAAATTTTTAACGTTAAAAAAGTGGAAGTTAAACCCGGAAAATTCATCTTAAACGTAAAAAATATTTGGGATATTGAAATACACCGACGAAATATAATTAGCGCGGACTTTTAGATTAGAATGACACGGGTAGCCGGGTATTTGGTGGAAAAAAAAAAAAGAATTCTGCGGCTTCGCCAAAATTGCACGCGTAGAGTTAATTTTAATAAACGTTACGGCCGCTCGTCATGCGGCCGTGGCGTATATCTTGACGTCGGCGGCTTTGTGTCCAGTTGACACGATGCGTCGAGTCGAAATAACATTACGGAAAATATTTGAATGTGAATAACACACGGCAGGGCAAAATGTAATTCCAAAATGTTTCAACAATAGTGCACCAAGTGCGCGGACTATTTTATCTGTTATGTAAATCAATGCAAAATAGCGGTAGTTGTCTGACAGCTCCGCGAATGTGCCGGGGAGGCTCCCTGCGAGAGCGCGGAATAAGCCAGTTTCATTATATCGCTGTGTTGCATAGGGTCGTGATGTTTCTCGAGCCTTTGCAACGCCGCCGGCGCTTCGCATCTTTTCTCATTGCATATTTATGCTCTAAAAAGAGCAATGATTGATGCTAGCTATTCGATCTACCATTTAAACCTGCAAATCGATACATTTTCCTCGCTGTTTTATTGCCTTTTCTTTGTACTTCGCGCTTCCCTCTCCCCCCGCCCCCCTCCCCTCACCCCCACCTTTATAATGGAATAATTATTTCATTACGTTTTGAGGGGCGCGCGTAAATTCAAACGCGTATAGATACAATTAGCATGTGAATTGTTTGGCTTTTATTTACGTCCATGGGCAATTAAATGTTCGACTAAAGTGGAGCGATTTTTCTTTTTCTGCAAAACTTTTAAAACAGTTGGTAACTCGGTTTGCGCGGGAGAAAAAAAAGGAAGTTGCGAACAAATTTCTTGGATATCGAAGTGTTAATAACGTCAAAGGGGGTATGAAAGCAAGAAAGTTAAAGTGGAAAAAATTTAATAACAAATAAGTTTGTTATGTAAATTTATTAAAAGTTGAAAGTTCTCCGCGATCCTTTTACACTGGTAATGTTGGTATTTACATTGAAATGAAGACGATGTATTTTCTGACACCGAATACATCGTGTTATTTTGAAGAGACATCGTTTTACACGAGTTAGAAATTTGAATACCTGTTTGCTGTGTCGGGATATTTTGAAATGCGAGTGACGTCTCTTAAATTTGGATAACGTAAATTCTTTATAATGCATTAATCAAATATTGAATGTAATTCGTAAATTATTATTTTATTGTGAGCGTGTAAAATGGTTCGAATGAGATTTCTCGTTCAAAATTACGTACATATGTATGGGTATAAATTACAAATATAATTTTTTTTGTTCATAATCATTAAAGTAGCGTAATGTCACACTAATAAATAATATCGCATTCGTTTTAATAACAGGTAATAAAACCATGAAATCTGCTTTTCATTCAACTTCTATTTTCATTGTAAATTGAAATTTAAATTGTTTAAAACTTTTTACCCTTTTTTAATTTTAAGTTTTTATCAAAGTGGCTTATACGAAATATTAAAACCTAACATGTGATAAATTTATTATTAATATTCAATCGATAAACCAGAACACGGACGGTATATTGTTTGAATGAAAAAAAGTATCGAGGGAAATTCATCGTGCAAAAAAGTTTTAACTTGCAAAGTTATTTCATATTGAATTGACCATGTTTTGGTGCGTTTTTACGGTAAAGAATGTTACGTACATTGTATTAATATATTAAAGCACACATGCAAGCAATTCTCAATAATTCTCGGTTTTGCATATTTATATATAATTTCACGTATAAATAATTTTATTAAGATTATTAATCGTTTAAAGTTACAAGTGCTTTTTATTATCTACAAATGTTTGACCGAAAGTCTGTTCTAATTACGTTTTACTATAAAATATTATTGGCAAATAATGAAAATAATGGTACACATTTGTATTCATTGTATTTGAAATTACTTTTTGAAATTGATCAAGTTTTATTTTCTGTTCAAAAGTGAATCAATGATGATGTTGAGTAATTTAATTATGTTTGCAACACTGCTATTATTTTCATTTCATCGCTGACCAAAATTACGATCCAGTCTCATATATCAGTTGATCAGTAATCTCTGCACACAATTACTATAAAATTTTGGAAATATCGCGTTGAAAAGGTCGTATTTGGGCCAGAGATCGTGTTGATCTCAGAAAGTGGCCAAATTTTAACCTTCATCGCAGCACTGTGTCGTAACGTGATGTGTACAATATTATGTGAAGCTCTGGAGCAGAGCTGTCCATTTTCATAAGTTGCTACGTGACGATCAATGGCGCACGTACGATGCAGTTCGTTGCTTCCTATTCATCCCGTAGCCTCGTTCGATTTGACTTGTCGGATTCGCATCGTGTTCGGAATCGTTTGTTGGAAATTACATCCTCGAATTTTGACGTCCACGGTAAGAAAGCGATCTTTCTGCTCAAACGACTTTACACAAGTCTGTTTAAGGCCAAATTATTTCACTAGTTGCGTGATCTAGAAAAATACTTTTCCTTCCACTTCAAACGCGACAAATTCGCAAACAAAAAATAAAATTGTTCATTATCTAACCTGTAAAATTACCGACGTATTGTAACTTAGCAAAGCTCGTGCAAAAAAGACACTTAACTTTTTTGACACTACACCGAGAAAAATAAATAGCATATTTAGCAATAAATCCTGGAATACTGAACCTATACGTTCTTTGTATGTGTATCACTTATAATTTTTGGGAATGTTTTCTATACACATTGTATAGTATTCTATGCTTATAGAACTGTATGCATTACATATACTTAGTTTGTCCATAAATTATTACAGTTACACCTACAGAATACATATAGGTTCAATACCCCAGAATTTATTGTTAAATATACTATTTAATTTTTCTCAGTGTATAATGCGAAAACGCATTTTTAACCTCGCCTTTGAAATAACTCGAAAAAATGTTGCAAATTCATACGACTTTTCGTTTCAATTTAGTTTGCAGAGTGGTTCGCGAAAATTTTGCACGTCACAATTGCAATATCGGAAGAATGCGCGCCCCGTAAAATCCTCCAAAATTTTGATTTTTCACGAGTATAGCAGCTGCGCGAATCGCGGAGAGCTCTCACTTCAAAGTGTTAACTACTTGTTGGCTATAACTCCTTCTTCAACAAATATAAACTTTTGCTGTAATCCAGCTTACGAAAGTGCTGCTGAATCCTCCCTTTTCCTGCCCCTCCTGCTTTTCATCTTCGCATTTGTTTCCCAACAGTTAATCGTGCGCTCGCAGATTACAAATAGGACTCTTCAATTGACATTCAAATAGGCTAGCGAAGTCTCATTGTCAAGTGTCCGCTTTTTGTTCGCCGTTGATGCATTGGCTATGCTCATCATACGCTTCAAACTATACACTGTACGTTGGTCGTGCTAGTTATCAACACAACTCACTCTCCGCCGTAACTTGATTTGATAATTCCGTTCAGTTTTTTTCGTCCAGGGGGGGAAAAAAACATCAATCAAATTAACACAATTGTTTTAACGCAATCAAACAATTGTTTTCAACTGCAATTGTTTGACTTTTGCATTCCGAAATCCTAGAACTACATCGCTAATTTACGCTGTTAATTTAATGTAATTAAATTCAAACATCTTTGTCCAGTACGATAATAGTAAGATAAAGTAAATTTATTAGAATATTGTTTTTGCACGATGCGGTTAATTAATGTTTTTATGGAAGTTGTATTTTTGTTTTTATTCAAGTTGTGTTTCACTATTTTGTTTAAAGATATGTTTTCCTTGTATTTGGAAGCATATAACTGCAAGCATCAACTCAATTACTGAATTATAGAGTTCCGATTTATAGACAACTTTTTTTATCAAAACTCGCAAAGTTCTCTAAAATGTAGGTTTTGTAAAGTAATAAAAAAATAAAAAGAAAGTATAGTGACCCTAAAACAGTTCGTAGGAGGGATTCGTTTGGCAAAAGATAACCGACTCTCAAGAGACCTCATAAATCGTGGGAGTGCTACTGTATGGTTGTGGAGGAACTTCAAAATCGCTCGAAGAATTTTCACTATCAAACATAGACGAAATCGTATATCGAAATTTTCGTTTCTGCATAAGCAACTTTATACCGGAACCTTACTGATAATGTTTCATAAAGAATTCAGGAAAAAAATCAGAATTTCAAGCAGCAATTCTTACCATGATATATAATATACATTTATTTCAAGCTGCTTTTCGCTTATTTTGATATTTTGGTACTTTTATCGTTACTACAAATAATAAACTTCCAGTAGAGAAATTATACGACGTATTAAATATTTTAAAATATTCCTAAATATTTAACATTATTATGTAAAATAATATATAATTCTGTAAAATTGATAATAATTTTAATTTATAATAAATATAATATTTTATTTTATTACGATGGTATAAGTATTTACATTGTGTTTCCTTCAGAAAATCTCATTTTTACATAATAAGACCTTTACTGAAAAATAATCCAGTGAGTATTATTTTTATGTTTATTTTTCATTTTCTTTCATAACTTTATAATTATAACTTTCATGAATTAGGATTTATAATTATTAGTTAGTAAAATTTCTTTTATAACTTTGCATAGTTTCCATTTTTTGCTTCAAATATTTCTCTTAATAGCACCTACGAAGGTAATCGTACTCAAATAAATAATATTGCAGCAAACAAGTTGCAGTAATCGGAATTTTATAATATAGCAATATAAATTTACTGAATCCGTTAATATTGTTGTACTGTTTCTAGTTATTCTAATTAAATTGACAAGAATGTGCTGTTGAAAACACTTTTCACTTGCGATGTTATTATATAGTTTATGTAACCTGAATTTCACGTTAAATTAATAACTTTAAATTAAAAACGCGAGAATTCAAAACCTGAACAATCTATAGGTTAATATAACAATTTATTAATTAATTGTATTGAGCATCCATATACTAAGAGAAATTTATTAGTATTTGCTACAATATTTTATTAAAAGTTCGATATATATGCGCGTATTTATTATAGTATTCCTTGTATGATTTGATATGCTAATAAAAGTATTAAAAAAGAAATTTAAGCAAAGAATAGAACTCGTTATCTCGCAGTTACAAGTCGCGTCTTTTATCACCAGTTTACACCAACATTTGGAAGTATAAGTCTTACTTCAGAAATATTCGTAACTGGAAAAATTTAGGTCACGTGTCTCCCACATTCTTATGGCATAACGTGACGTTAAAGAGAGGGACTGGTGACACTGAGGTAAGAAGTTATCAATCCTTTGACAACAACATTCTTTTTCTAATATTATGTTTAAATAAAACATATATGATAAATGGATACATACCCCAGACTTATTATAAAATAAAATGGCAACGACCAAATTTCTTTCAGTCTATAGAACAAACAAATGTGTCTAATTTAACAGCAACTTCATCGTGCGTTGTCACTTAAATAATGAATACATGGAAACGACATTAATCGCAGAAATTGAATGAATCGAATGGGTTGAAAAAAAGAAGAAAAAAAAAATTGGAAAAAGTCATTGATAATGTAATCAATCAATAGTGACATCGTTGACAAAGTTGAGTAAACTGAATTTGTCTGCGTGCCAAGAACGAAATATATTTTAGCAGTCTCGTGAACGTACATGGGACTGGCAGAAGCAGAACTTTCGAAAGAAGATGAAAACGTAGGGAAAGGTGAGAGTTTCTAAACAATGGACTGTGACAGGAACCACTTAAAACTATTCTCAGCGACCATTACCCCAGCTCTTTCACTTATTTCATGCAATTAATTTGATTCCACAAAACACCGGCATCGATTTGGACATCTCCAGCAAGTTTAAATGTCTACCGGAAAACTTTTCGGTGCAATCTTGCGAAAGATTAGATAATTGTGTTGAAGATACTCTATCCATTTATCTTTCCAAGCGCACTTCCGTTCCCAATCTTCCCCCGTCTTTTTCTATTTATTTTTTGCCTTCGATAAATACAATTTTTCATTTACACTTCCGCATTAACTTTCGTTATCCTGTATAACCTTGACAGTCGCATACCTAGTGAAGAAATATTTCGATGGTGAAAGTTCACTTACGCGATGAAATCGGTATTTCTTTTCGTTGACATTTTAATTGTGATGGAATAAATTGTATATTGTCCGCAAGATAAATGTACACTAATAATGCAATAAAATGATATTGCTGGTAGAATCTTAAAATCCAAACACTCTTACATTATTAATACAGACGAAAATAATAAACATATATGATATGCAAGATTTTCAATTTCCTACACTGAGAGAAATATATGAGTATATTTTACTAAGTGTTTTCGTAAAGTTGTGATATATTATCTTTCTTTTAAATAAGTACTAATATTATTTCATATATTACGAATTCATATATTACGAATTACCAAGATCTTGGTAATTAATAATAAAAAATTCGTAATATATGAA
>JABFPN010006954.1:0-10898 GCA_022817305.1 Leptoteleia sp. ZL-2020 | reverse complement strand
CAAATAGTTCAAAAAATTATCCAGATAGTAGTGTGCTCTACTATCCACAGATATTAAAGTTTACTATCACAGATATTCAGAAAAACTATCTAGATCATTATTTTAACTATCTATTTCTCTCAGTGTATATAGGTGCATTTGTCGTCATCCAAGAAACGTCATAGTGACGTATTTTAAAATTTAAGAGTACTCCCAAATTATCAAACTATCAATTCATCGAAACGTGCACTTCATAGAACATCCAATTGGTCTGAGCACTAATTTATCAAAACTTCATTTTTGTTAATTTCAAGTTATCCAGAAGTTTCATCTTGTCCAAATTTATTTCACAACCGTAACACTGATACGAATATTAATTTTCGCAGGTTCTTTCGAGCTGGCCGTTTTGCGAATGAGCAGGTACATGGATCTGCAACAGAACGGTGTTTTGTACGGCGATATTTTGCTGCCTCGAGAAGCGTTCTTCACAACCGACACGGCGGAAATGAAACTAGTTGGCTGTGTCTTTGATTTGGCCAAAAGTGTTGCGGAACTCAAACTTACTGAAACGGAACTCGCGCTCTACAGCGCCGCCGTTCTCCTTAGTCCTGGTAGGTTACTTTTTAATCCTCGTTAAACACAGAAGTTTAGGGAAGTTACAAACTCCAATGTAATTTTTCCAAATTTTCAATAAGACTTCAATAAAGAAGGAACTGATACTGTTGGAAACAAATTTTAATAAGCCAATATGCATTGTAGACCGACCAGGATTAAAAGGACAAGCTGAAATAACGAGGCTTTCGCAGGCGGTAATACGAGCGTTGCAGACTGAACTAGAACGAAACCACGTAGCTCCCATTAAAGGCGATGTTACGGTGTGCGATGCGATGCTCGCGAAAATTCCCGAATTAAGGGAAATTTCGCTGTTGCATATGGACGCCTTGGCGAAGCTCAAACGTTCACAAGTTCATCTTCAGTTTCCGGACCTCCATAAAGAACTTTTCAGCGTCGATAGCTGAACAAATCATGCAATGCAGGGCGAACCAACGATAACAGGTGATGCGGAGCGCCTTGCTCTGTCAAGGTGAGTATCTTACATCTCATTTGCAACCGACGTCAAATTCATAACAAATAACATATTCAAAATTTGTATATAAAAAGAAATCTTTTATACGTTTATATGCTACTACTCGTTACCATAGTTGCAAAGAAGAATGTATATATACTAAAAGATATATCAGGAGGAATTATTATTATCTACATATTTGAAGTACAAGACAAACATGAAAACAATTTGAATAGAATATTAAAGTTTCAAATTCAATTTATTTAATTACATTACTGATATAACATGTGTAAACATTGTTTATTTTAATTTTTTAAAACGCGTAGTACTTCAATTAGAAGCAATATTGAAAGAAATGCTAATGAAATATTTCAAAATAACTTTCATTATTTCATAATGAAATATTTCAAAATAAGTCAAAATTTCAAAATAACTTTCATGTGTCAGGATGTGTAGGATTGAATCAACTTTTGACTGTCATTGTTGAATCAACTGTGAACAAGTGTTGATTGAAACGCAATGTACCTGGTAAGGTTTGTTCAATCTAGCATAAATGTTGACATGAATTAAGTTTTATAAGTAAAAATAATAGTAAGTATCAGCAATAGTAATATATTTCAGTTTAACATAATTACAGAAGTTCGTAGAGTATATAAATGAACGTAGAATAGATATATCAATAAAAAGCCGCAATACAAATAAATTTACGGAAAAATTAACACTGCTGTAAATATTAACGTCAACATTAATATTTAATTCAATAAATATTTCATGTTGATTTTTTTAACAATTATATAAGAATTATAAAAATGTAACATATATGTGCTTTACTTATAAACTTTTTTGTAATAATATTTTGTTTGTCTGTTACAGATTATTTCCTTCGTAATAAACGTATTGGGCCTTAATTAAACATAACATTGTTATATATAAAGTATACACAAAAGCATAAAGTATATATAATAAAGATCTATATATATATATAGAAAAAATAATATAAATATAAGATATAATCTATATATATATATATACTTATAGATGAGCTATCGGTTGTTATGATCCATACAAAAGGTATATATTATTAACTAATACGTTTGTAAAGTAAGGTAGAATGATCTCAGGACGATCCAATTTTTGGAACCCTAAAACTAATTAATTCGCTCTATATAATATCTGATCAAATTATTTGGACAGGATTCAAATTTTTCTTGTTTTCTAGTTTAAGTTTGCAAGCCCTGCATTAAAAAAAAAATGATTTAAACTAGACAACTAACATAAATATGAGTACTGTCTATAATAATTTGTTACACCTATTTGGTAAATTACAAGCAAAAAGCCACACGTGATCCAACAAGCATTCAAACTTAACCCAGATGACCTTAAGGCGTATACAACACTCTCACCTAGAAGACACTTTGAATTCATTCAAAGACTCCGCACTGAAAAAAAAAATGTTGAGTGCTTTAAACTCGATGGAAGAATTGATGAAGGCATACTTGAAACAACCATATTCGAGTTAAATCTCCCATAATTTATATAGTTGAATTTACTCGATATTCCAATTGAATAATTGAAATTAGTGAAATGACAGTTGGTGTATATCTCACGTTACGAAACAGTGGAGTTAGCGCAACGGTTTAAGTTCTAACTCCATGTTAAAATATCTACCTACTGAGTTCAAATCCTAGCCAAGGCAAGATTATGAAAAGATTTTTTTATAAAATTATTAAATAAAATATTTTTCCTCACCAACTATACATAGATACCAACTATACATAGATATGTATAGTTGGTAAGGAAACTCAAAAGATATTTTATTTGTATTAATAAAATGAGCTATGTCAAATTATAAATAAGCTTGGTCGTATTTGACTCAGAAAATGAATTGATTCAACTCGATTTTACTTCATTCAACATAGCATTTTTTACAGTGCGGATCAGCGATGTGGCCATTCGAAATAATTGCGAGCGATTTAACTAGAATTTAGGCATTAACGAACCGAAACGTATAAACCGAAAATGTACAGGCATTCCGTTTCACTGGACCTGATTGTTTCGACCACCGCTTTTGAACAATCGTTTGCAAGTACTTTTCGGATATCAGTATACACTGACAAAAAAGTAATATCAAATAGTTCCTTCATCCATCCAAGGAACATTCTTCTTATTTCATCTTTCTCTTCTGTACTTCAATTACTTAAGAACAGAAGTCATTTCAGTTTTATTTAGGAATAGTCTTATTTTCAAAGGAGGGTACGTATAAAAGAATCTACTAGCTTCTATTAAATCCGATTGAATGTCATATAAAATTAACATCATTAAGGGTCGATATAAGTATAACCTGTGCCCATTAGATAATAATTATATCAATGAATAACTACAATTTTTTATTTATAATAAAATATATTGCTATTTTATTAACAAATAAAAATTGTTCCGTAGATTGAATATGACATTTGTCTATCCATTGCAACAAAAACAATAACTGATTTCGTCAATAAGTTTTCCACCCGTTGAAACCTATTGCTTAGTTCCCATTATCGCATTTATTGGTATCAATTGTATTTAATAGGTTTCTTAATCGGATTTAATAGGATTTAATGGATTCCCCTCGACCAATGTAAGCTGGAACTTCGTTTTTAACTTTATAACCTTATTATTTGTTAGTCTCTTGCAAAGTTTTACGAATCGTTAATAAATTTTAGTTTTTAGTGTAGAAAACGCATGTTACATTTTTCTCGGTGTGATACCGCTTCGAGATGAGGGTGATGCAACATTTTGTTTGTTTTTCGTGTTGTTTCGTTGTAAATTGTTTTTCGAAAAATGAATGGAAGGGTTGCACAGGTACAGCGAAACGGCGACGAGTGATGCGCATTGTTCTGAGATCACTCTGAAACACGGGATAAACAAAAAATTATACACATCACACACGATTACATGCGTTCATAAAACACACAGATGCGTTTACGCGCGTACACACACACGGGAAAAAATCGACGTGCCAAATTTACTGATTTTAATAAAAAAAAAAAATAAGTTTTCAACTAATCAATTTAATAAAGTTTATTTCTTTATTGTTTTTAATTTAAGACAGCATTTTTTCTGAACAAGTTTATTTTATCTATTCAAAATATATGAATGTATATTTAAAATAGAATATTAAAGTCAACATACATAATTTAGCATTGATTACATGTCAATTTGACACAGAAATAAGTAACTTTGGCACGCACATTTTTTCCCGTGCAGATACGTGACACAACACGACCAATAGTTAGTATTTAATTGAGTGAAATAAAACATGGATTAACGTTTTGGTTAACGCACTTCATTAATGCGCTTAGTAATAATACGTGAATATTACTTCCTGCGAACGACTTTTTATTACAAAACAATAGAAACAAAAAAAAACTGTGTGTAAAGTATCTCTGCGGACGATATGCAATTTTCGTCGGAATTCGTTTTCCGTATTTTGAGACCAACGCGTGGTGTCTCGATAAAACGCAATCTTGGGGACAAAGTGGGTAATGTTATAAAAACGAATTGCAAGGCGCGACTGGAAAATAATTCTCGAACTTTCAGATTCTTGTAAATATTATAGATAAAGTATAAATGCAGATTTTTCTACATAATATATGTGACCAGGCTCAACTTATGTAAACGCTAAATTCCGTTATTGTGCGTTCATAATCAGTGCAGAGGGGATGGAATTTTAATGTTACATAAATTGACCCTTATCCATATGTAAGTATATGAATATAAATAATATTAGAATTATTATGCATATATATACATATACATATATGTATGTATAATGTTGTGTTTTGTAGTTTAAATTTGTTGAATAGTTAGCGTCTTACTTGTAAATGTTATAAATATTGTTGGTGTTAATTTTAAAGTATATTAAGTTCTTGGATCAGGAATTCACATTGTAGCGTTGCACTTTATGCATCTGCTCTATTGAACGTCCGTCCTTTGCTCTGGTTGCCAATCCATTGATTCTTGTTTAATGTAATAAAAATTCTGCGAAAATTTAATGAGATTGAATTAGTTTAAGAGAATGAATAAATAATTCGTATTTGATCGTAAATTAAAATTACCTGATAGACAATCATGCAATTGCTTTTATAAGAACCAATACATTGAGAAAAATAATATAGTAATCCTGGACTCTATGTGTTCCTGTATAAAATAATGCTCGACAATGTGACAAGAAGTGCTACAGTTCTGATAATTAGTATTTGAAAAAGTGATACCGTTTACCAGACGGTCTGGCAAAGTTTTTAACATTGGAGCATAGAGTCTCAGAATGCCAGAAAGTATAGTAGCTCTTATTATTTTATTTTTCTCAGTGTAGTCTCCTGACTTTCTCGGTATATGGAACATTCTTATTAAAGTAGTGGTCAACTTTGTTCAATAGTTATTTTAGTAAATCTTCATTAGACCATATCTTGGAAAAAGAAGACGAGTCTCATTAAATACTAGCAGAAATTTTAAACAGATTTAATAGGAACCAATAGATTATTTAACCAGGATGATTGAGGTTGCCTGAAGTCTTTTGATTTCCTAACACCAGTCAAACAATTAACCCGCATTGATATTCGAGCCTCAGATACAAATTGAATGAAAATTGATTGAGCAAATTGCATTTAGGGGGAAAAAAGAAGTTTTATCTACGTTACTACGGATTTTACGTTAAGAAGAACGCGCGTACTCCGATCGGAATTTGAATAATGCCCGATCCAGCACCCGATTACGAAAAACTGAACATTCAATCGGACATTATTGAGATTTTGTTTATGGAATACTTTATCGTGGAAAGCAATGTTTAAGATGCACAAACCGTTTCGCTGGTTCCATTATGTGACAAGTGTTTGAACGCAAATGTCGTGCAACCGTAACATTTTTTTCCGCTCGTTCGACTTGTAAAAAGACTTAGATCGACGCTGGGACTCGTAAATTAAATTCAATTAGTGCTTTTAAGAATCTGGATTGTCGCATCGGAGAATTATTTTTTAGCATCAGATACTTGTAATTTGTCTTGGTCGCTCTGTACAC
Source organism: Leptoteleia sp. ZL-2020 (assembly GCA_022817305.1). Taxonomy (NCBI): domain Eukaryota; kingdom Metazoa; phylum Arthropoda; class Insecta; order Hymenoptera; family Scelionidae; genus Leptoteleia; species Leptoteleia sp. ZL-2020. The sequence goes on along the minus strand of JABFPN010006954.1, from coordinate 4,795 downwards.
AATTTTTTACGCACGTGTGACAAACAAATTTTTTTATTATAAAGTTTTATAATTTTGTAATCCTCACTGATTACTCATACGTTGCAACAAAAACAAATTGACAGGCGATGCGAAGCAAAACAAATTCGGTACTACTAAATTGATAAGCATTAACTTTCATTTTGTCCTTTCTTTATCAATTTTATGAATTATAATGTTAAGAATAATGTACTTTTAAAACTATTTCTATAAGGCGCCGTAGCTTTTATATCATTAAGATTTTACATAAATTTGTACGAAAATTTTAATAAATGTTCGATCTAATTAAATATTAAATTGTTAAATTCATAAGCATTATTGTCGTATTTCGAAATTTATGTAATTATCAAATTTATTCGTAAAACAAATAAATAAACTTGTTTGAAATATTTTGTAGCATTTAAATTAAGATGCTCAATAACTACCAATATCCTTCAATGGCGGTTAAAAAATAATATTTTTTCAATTAAGAATTCGTTATGTTGAATTTGGATGATTGTCTTTGTTGCCTTTGTAGCAAAGATTATTTGTTACTTAATTTTATATCCTTGATTTAAGAAATATACAAAAAAATTTTCATCCTTTTTTTTAGCTCACTGGAGAGAAAAAAATCGTATAGTAAGAGAAACAATTTTAAATCATATTTTAAATCATAATTGGTTTGACCTAAATTATTAGGTATAATAAACTGTGTGAAGCGAAAATTAAAGTACAAAATTGTGTACAGACTAAAAAAATGCGTAGTCTATTGTCATTCGCGAAATTTACTCTTATTCGAACCTAATGATCGTGCAATATTATTATAAGTACTAATTTTATACTTCAGTTTAATAAATTTGTTCCTGAATTATTCTAAACATATTTATTACAAGTCAATAATTGCAACGGAATTTAATGTAGAATGTTTTAATGTATCTGTACATCATGGGGTTCGCATAAGATAAATCCTTATTTAGATATTATTATGAATGTAAATCAACGATACGAATAAAATATGATATAATGTGATTTAAGATTTATGTTATGTATGATTATGAAAAAAATTCTAATCTTTGCCAGAAACAAACATATTTTATTTTTATCTTTACCCACTACACAAATAATTAAAAGAAATATTTCATCTATTTATACAAATATCATATTATTATTAATATTAATAATATTAAGATTAATGATTAATTTCTTTTTCTTACGTTTAATATAAATCGGGAGAAAAGTTCATATATATTTTGTTCACCAATCAATACATGAATTTTTGTCCTAAGATTTTAGACATTAAAGTACTTTTCAATATAAGAAATATTTTGTTTAGAAATATTTTTGTAAAAAGTAGATGTTATAATAAACATCGTTTTGTCATTAAGCGAGTTATGAATATTTCGATTTCCTGATTGTATAAGATCATTAAAGAAAAAAAGGAAAAAAAAAAAAAGAAAAAAAATACACACATTGTACAATTTACAACATAAAACTAAACCTAATTTACAGTTATCTTAAGGCTAGTGTTAATTTTATATATATACGTCTTTAAATCTACTATACAGTTGGTTTCAAAAAGAAAATTTAAAAAGAAATATATAAAAAAAATCAATGCGGAAAACGAATAGCCCAATTTTTGTACAACGCAAAATTTTTTTCATTTTAACGTACATTTTTATATAAAATTTAAGCAAAGCGCGAGTTTCGATTGTAATTTGTTCAACAAAACAATACCACATCGAATCTCCAAGCGAAAAAACTGAAGTCTGATTATTTGTCGATACAAATGTAAGTCACACGTTGAAACATTTTTAGTGATTGTTAATATTGTGCAGCTAACTGAAGAAACTCACCAAAATTTCGTACAGAAAAGGAAAGCTAAGAAATGTTCATTAATTATTTTCGCTTCTATACGAAATTTTATATACGTAATGTATTCGAATACTGAAATAATTAGAAACAAGTATTGTATAATATTTATATACAATATACACGTATATATTATTTAATTAATTACGTCCTATACGTAGATTATTTTAATTGAATGAAAAAAAAAAAGAATCCAATGCAGTGCAACGTTTTCGACAGGGTAGTTTTTGTTATTGTAAAATTTAATTTATATATGAACAGATGAAACAAAAAGGGCGAAAAAAATATAAGACTGGAAGTAATGTTTGTCGGTGTGTATGTGTGTGTGTGGGTGTATGCGTGCGCGGAAGAGAGTATGTACACATACACACGTGCAAAATTAAAGTGATTCGGAGGGGAGGGGGAGGGGGGGTATCGGGCAAATGCAAAGAAAAAGAAAATAAAAGAAAATTCGTAGGAGTGTAAATGCAAAGCATTGCAGCAATTGTTACGAAAGATCGTTGCTTTTGCGCGCCATCTATTAGGGTTACCTAATAGAAGTAACTAAAAGTCAGCTGATGCAATTGTGCGCCAACCGATACGTTAATTAATAGAAAGGAACGGCGTGATTATAATTCTCTTAGTTGATTGAAGTGACTAAATAAAAAAAAAAAACACAAAAAAACTAGATTTCGTTTAATGTAGATGGTACACAGAAAAAAAAAAAAAATGCAAGTACACACGAGATATGCGATTACGCATGCGCGACAAGTATATAGATTATATATAAATATAAATATTTAAATGACGAGTGATTAAGCGCACGCGCGCGTTTGAGACAGAGCGAGAGCGATGGAGAGATTGAGAGTGAGAGAAAGATACGGCGAGAAAGGAGGGACAAGAGAGACAGAGTGAATGTGTTCGCGTGTGGCGGATAAAGCACACGATATTGCAAACTAGAAGTTATTGTCGCAATTTGGAGTTAAATTTTATAATATATATAATAAACGAAAGTTGACGAATAGTATAAAGTAATGAGTAAACGAAGGAAGGTCGCGCCGGAGTCACGATGATGCTTTCCCCGCCAAATGAGACCGGGCGTACAATTTCACGCCCCGCTACTTTTTGGGGTCCTTTTTTACGATGCTAAAACGCGCGCCGATTTCCTTTCACGGAGAAAGCATTCCCCGGTACCGGGCGATTGAACACGACGGACGGGCGAATTAGCGAAATTGCTTAAGAGGTCGCGTCAACTCTGGCGTGGCCATTCCTTCTTAAGATCCATACGGATGTAGAAGCGTCCGCCTCTGAGACATTCTGAGATAACGAATTCACGAGTTAACATAGTGGTAAACGCGCATGTTCATTTTCCCTTTCAACACGGGCCGATATACAGAGATGTGTATCGCCGGAGATTCTTAATTGACACACAGAAGTCGCTGCTGCTTGGCAATATAAATTTGAACTTTGGCGCCACTTGATATTGTATACCCACCTACATCAAGTAATAAATTTATCAAACGAAATTGAACATTGGTGCACTCAGTTCGGGATGCTTTTATTCATCATTTCAAGGGATTAAATTATAGTAACGCTCCCCGCTTTTAATACGGTATAAGGAGGGGGGGGGGAGGTACGATCAGAAATAGATAATAGATGTCTTGACCTCGAGAACGGGCGCTCCTGCATCATTTATTTAGCTGTAAGATTATAATATTCATAACAACTAATGACATTTAATAGACACGCGCGATGGTCCCCGTTAATGCCCGACGCGATCCACATCGTTGACATCGAATATTATTTATTTATTTTTCAAATCAACATTTCCTTTGCGCGCGTAGGACCAATCCGAACTACTGTCCGCGTTTATAACGTTGCGTCTCAAAAACACCGTTGGAATTTAAGTTCTCTTAACCATTTGTATTGCTCTTTGAGGTTAAAAATGACTTCCGAATTTGTTAAAGAAGTTGTCTTTTGGACGCTCGTTGCTTGCTTGCGTTATCTTGGTTGAGAATCGGTGACATGAAAATTCACAAAAGGCGTGACTTGACATTTTGTAAATATCTAACACAAAGCAGCTGGGTAAATACAGTTTTGAATAGTTGGAAACGATATATGGTTCATGAAAATTTCTTCTTTCAATTTTCTCCCTGATACTGTTTTATGCATGTTTCGATACTTTTATTTACAATTTTCAATTTCTTTCATTCCTTCACAAAGGATATGTGAGCATTATTATATAAGGGTTTTAAAATCTGAATTAACCTTAAAATTATGAATTAAAAATTCCCAGTACGTATCAGGAACGCATAATATCAAAGGAGGTAATCTTAAATTCATAACAAGCTCAAAATTTTGATTTTGAATTTCGTAAAATGTATCAGGAACACAGAATATCAAAGGAGGTAATCTTAAATTCATAACAAGCTCAAAATTTTGATTTTGAATTTCTAAAAAGGTATCATATAACATAGTTGAAACACTCAATTTCAAATTTCCCTCCTTAATTTCAAAATTAATTCCAAAATTTGAATATCCAACACGTACCTAGTCTCCCAAATAAGGCGCAGTCCCAAAATCACCACTTGATATGTTATAAAATTTTAAAAACTAACTAAACTAACTTTTGCAAATTTTTTAAAAAATTAATGGAACAAACATTGCCGGGCCCCAGGTACGTAACTTCAGAAAGCGTCCTCAAAATTGCCAATGTATAGCAGTGTTATTTTCGGGACAGTCCTCAAAATTGCAAAATGTCCTCAAAACTGCTAGTTAACAAGAGAAAAAAATGGCGATATGGTCTCAAAATTGCTGTTTGACATATATATATATATATATATTTGTGAAACATACATTTTGAGGACGCAAAAAGTGATGGAACATACATTTTGAGGACTTTTTTCGATTTCGAGGACGTCCTCAAAATAGTTACACATGAAACAGTAAT
>JABFPN010006953.1:0-10899 GCA_022817305.1 Leptoteleia sp. ZL-2020 | reverse complement strand
GTTTTTGTAAATATTATTTTAAAAATGTTGATTTAATGCTTAACAAAAGTTTTAGCACATTCTTTAGGTATGGGAAAATTTAATTCAATTACAAAACCAGAATTTTTAACTCAGTTTTAAGCGAATTTCTTGAACGCGTTTTTTTATCATCTCGAAAACGCGTTCAAGAAATTCGCTTAAAATTGATGACAAACCTTCAGTTACTTTAACGTTAAATAATCTCCCAAATTGAGAAAATGTGCTAAAACTAAGTATATTAATTAATTCTTATATATTTTACTAAAAACAAACAACGCCCTAATCTAGTAATTAACGCTTACGGCATGGCGTTAAAAATATTTACGATATAAACAATAATATTACCGATTTTGCATTAGCTTCAAAGTATTCTTTAGAATTCGTTTCCTGCAGCCGTGGTTTACTCCGAGAATAAGAAGCACCACCTTCTTGTCGGGATATATCATTTTCCACTAATTTCCTCAAGGCTATCATAAGCCTATCCAACAAGAGCGCCGCTCTTTTCGGCATTACCTGAACAAAAAATCATGTATTAATTAATTAAAATATGCATTAAAATATATAATTTGTTTATTTTCTTTCCGTTGCTAAAAAATAGTTGGTCTTATTTTACAAAATAATTATTAGTATTATTAATTTGTTTTTAACTGTATTTTATATATTTATTAAACACATAATTATGCATATTTAGTTAGAACGTATTAATTAATTTGTAATTATCTGTATTATAATCATAATAATTTCTGTATTATAATTTTTAAATATCGTAGGTAATTATTCTTTGTGAATAAGATTCTAGGGATATTTTAATTGCAATTAATTATTTAAGGTGAAATGTCAGCGCTATATTCACGGAGTCAGTGTCTTTTTATTTATAATTGTTTAAACGACAAAAATTAAAAATCGGCCAAATTACGTTAATTCTATGGCATTGGGAGAATATTATTCGGTATATAAAATCATTTATGGTTTTCAAATACGACGTAATTTTTGGAAATAGACTTTTTATAAATTCAAAAACTTAAAAATCGTATTTCCAAAAATTACGTCGTATTTGAAAACCGTAAATGATTTTATGTACCGAATAATATTCTCCCAATGGCATAGAATTAACGTATTTTGGCCGATATTTAATTTTTGTCGTTTAAACAATTATAAATAAAAAGACACTGACTCCGTGAATATAGCACTAACATTACACCTTAAATGAACCGATAAGTTTTTTACAAAATTAGTAATTTTATTAAATTAATTTATTAATATAAGATACTAAATGTTTTTAACAGCAATAATTTTTTGTTAATATTGGTCCAAATAAAAAAAAAAATTATTCAAAAGCAAATTCGTTAACTTTCGTGTATAGTGTGCGCTTTGACCGGTAGGCGTCATTAGTTGTTGGAATTGACCACAAATTGACCGTGTTTTAATAGTCGTGCTAAAAAAGTGTGCTTTTATAAGAGAAAGTTAACATTAATGGAAGCATTCGACATAATTTGCAATAAAAAACATTTGTGTAATGTGATTTGTTATTATAAGGTACAAACAATATTTTGCAAGTCATGCTGAATGCTACCTGCATTTCGTGCATATATTTGTATCAGCCCTTGTGAAAAGAAATTGCTGGAAAATGTGCCGAAAAATGTGCTGAAAAGTGCTGATCGATAAATGCTGAAAAACTGTTAAAATTGAGACTTTTTAGCATTTTTCAACGTTTTTTAGCTACATTTTTCCATAAGGGATATCAAATTCGTTAACGTTAACGCCACGCTATTGTAATGAGTTCGCGATCTATCTATTGAACGGCATATTTCAGTAGAACAATGAAGAATTTTGCTCACTGTGTGCTTTTACCTAAAACAAATAGAAGTTACATTTCTTTACAATCTTTATAAAAATACAAATTCATTTACGCTTTCATGCATAGTTCGTGTTCTAGCCGGTAGATGGCGCGGCTGGTGCGGTGATGATCGAAGTATACTTACTGCGCGCTTTTTTTATACGACAATGTGTTTGTAAAATGTAATGAAGAAATGAATTGTTAGGAATGCTGATGGCGAGATTACAACGAGGGACATGCGCTAATAGCAGAGAGGAGGACGATGAAAAGAAACAACATGTGCAAAACAAGTAAGATTTACGTAAATTAAGATAACCTAAAAATTAGGCAAATTTTATTGCATTGAAGATTTAAAGAAACTTTAAGTCAAATGAATATACATTTTTTATCCAGTTTATAATATATTTCTGACTTGAAACAATTGTTTTAAAGCATTATAAAATTTATTTATTATTAAATAATTATTTAGGAAATTACATTGATAAATATGGGAGTTGAGCATTGTCTCATTAAGATATAAGTAATAATTATAAAATGTTAAATTTATTTTTACATTCATCTTTAAAGGTAAAGTTCTGAAAATAAATTTAACAATGCATTATTCAAGAAAGTATAAAAGTTATAATTATATAAGTTACAAAGTTTATATAAATATATTCAGGTTACATTATTCAAGCATATTTCAATTTCAATTTGTTCAAACGAAGTAGCAGACTATTTTTGACTCCTAAAATGTTAAGAATAAATAATTTATATAATAAACGTGCAAATAATAACTTTATTTTTTCATTAAATAATAATTTAAATTGAATTAAATGAAATTAAATGATTAAACGTTAATTATTTTAATTTGGTCACAAAATTATAGACTATCAAAATGAAACATTTGTGCAAAGGCGCTGCATGCAAAACTTAATGAATGGAGTTATAGATGTATAGTATAAATAGCACCTCCATTTCTCTATTGTATTAATTTAATGTTGAACACAGAGCACAATGAAAAGTCATTCACAAGAAACCATGTGGCAAAGATTAACTTGAGAAAACAATAACGTAGGAAATATAAAAATAATGTATCATAATATGTTTCATGTCACATGTTGTGTTATGCTGTTCAATTGATTATTATGACAATATTTCTAAGATTGTTAGTGTCAAGAAAGTGTATAATTATTAAGGTTGCATCAAATAGGGTGTTATTGATTTTTAACTCCATTTGCATAACAATAAAAGATTGATATTTATCTTTATAAAAATTATAATTAAAATTACTTGTCTAATTATTGTAGTCTAGTAATTTGTTATTATTTTTTTAATTAATTGATATAAATATGATTTAAAGGTTTTACATAAACAAAGAAGAAAGATTGCATTTATGATATTAATATTTGAATATTAAATAGTATTATAAATCTTACCTAATATACCTAATAGAATATATAATAAAAGTTGTTAAAGATTATGAAAAATACTAATGATCTTTAAATGCTTTAATATTTTTTCTAGTATGAATTTCATAAAATTATAATATCTGAGAATCCAACATTAATTGAAAAGTAGCAATACAGATTTTATTTATCTATAACTGGAAAATGTTGATAATATATTATTATATGCTTCATAAATAAAATAATACAGTTTCTTTTAATATAGATAGAATTAATTGTAGCATTCGTAGAAACATTTTTGCTTTGATTTTGATTTCCATGTACCAGCGTATCAAAAGAAGCATTGATTTATCTGATATTATTTCATAAATAAAGTATATAAATATCATGTATTATATTACGTTGCATTGTTTAATATTTCCCACAGGAAATCTTCTCTGTCTGGCCTTTAATGTGTACTTTCATTTCGTCGATATCAAAATTTAACTCTCTAAACAGTTATGTTCGTTCAAAGAAATTGCTTTTAAATATTTCCACAAATACCATCGCAATGATGTTGAACTGATTATTTCAATTAATCAATTATTACCCATTGAGGTACTTTCTATTGTTTGCATTGAGGAAAGATTGCTTTTCTTCGTTAGTTATAAAGTGTTAGTTTTGAAGTAACGTGCATTTAAGTCGTATTTGAAACGCAACAAGTGGAGATACATACAGTCAACCGTAATTGAAACGTTATTGATTTAATCGTACACATAAACGATTTGCACATCACTGATTTCATTTTATGTTTCAGATACATTCTGTGTGACTAATTTATTTAACTAAATTTGAGATTTCAACTAGGTACTAGGAAAGAAAGTTTAGATAAAGTTACAATATTATTGAAATTTAATTATTAAATAATCGAGTAGTAATATTTATTTTTTTGTACATTTATGGATACTTTCAAAGTGTGACAATGTTTACTATTTCAAGTATTAAATGATAATCATAAAAACAGTTCCAGTTTTTTTAACTTATAGTTGCTACATAAATTTTTAAATTATATTTAGAGCATAAATATTAACTTTTATAATGTATCCTTAATGGATTTCAAAAATAATAAGTTTTATATTATTCATTTTTTTTTTCAATGCATATTATTACATATAAAGGGTATGTACCCGTTTATGTAAATAAATAAATGAATAAAAAATATAAATAATTCTAAATATTAAATATTATCTAATATTGTGTTACTGTATAACATTTTTTAATATGCAGTTCAGTTTAAATCAATGCTTACTTATTATTATTAAATGTCAGAAGGCTTTTATTTTAACTTGTATGTCAAACTATAATTAGGATCATTTATTTACTCAAAATTATAAGTACTTTCTTATTGCGCCAAATGTGCGGTGAGAGAACACTCAGTAAAAATGGAGGGCAATAAAAGAAATTGCTGAAAATAGAAATAATGCATGATTTATTTGGCAATATTTCATACTGAACGATTCATGGCATCGATAACTCAATTTCGAAAATGTAGCATATATTCATGGCGCTACTCATTAAAGTGCGCACCGTAATTAAAAACGACTAATACGACTTTAACGTGACGAGTTTACTGATATTGTTCAATGACGTATTGGTTTGTGTTTGAATTAACGTTTATTTCAAGTTTAATCTACCACTTTTTTCCCCCATTTCTTTACAATTAATTTTGTATTTAAAAAGTCAAGTACTTCTCTAAAGTGTTGATTACACTTGACTTATACTTGTTTATTACGTTGTTATTGGATATTTGAATATTAACAAAATGAAATACATTCTAATAATAAATGGTATGTTCAATTTTATATAATAAATTATAATATTTTGCTCATTAAACTTAAAAATTACAGTTAATAAATTTGTCAAGGTGGTGATATTAGTTTTTTTTTTATTATATATATAGATTTTATATTAAGAAGCGAAATTTACTTTTTTCTTTCTTTTAACTAAATCTTTACTTTTGATTTTATCAAGAAAAAAAAGTTCAATGGATATATATATTATTGATACCATTTTCAAAATTTGATTGCAACTTTATCCGTACGAATATTAAGTTTTAATTTGTTTACCTACAGTAATTAATTGCACAGTTGCTTATTAAAGAGATCACATTCAAAAGTCACTTGTATTAAGCAAAACGTGTTAATTTTGTTTGATGTGACATTCATACATTTTCTGATTAATTATGTGCTCTCATTAACATTGTATATAATTAATTTAAATAAGTCTGATCATATTGCAATCACTATATTAGATAGTAAAAATTGAAGGGAACTTTAATGCTAAATTGTTTTTTTTTTTCTATTTTGTTTATTTTTCATTTGAAAAACAATTTGAAAAATAATTTTCATGTAATTAAACAAATGAAAGATTAATTGTTTAATCTTCAATTAAATAGTATATCTTTAGTTTAGTAAACATTTTTTCAATTATTTAAATTATGACGTTAAAAGTACAGTTTCATGGTTTACTATTTTGCAATGATATTTCAAAAGGGTATCTTGCAAAATAGATGCAAATGTGTTAAAACTACACAATGCAGAACTTAATTTAACAATATTAAGTAACTTTTAATTACTTCATGCTAATTGTTTCAACTGTGAGAAGAAAAATTAAACGGAACATAATTATCTCAGTGAGGCGTTCGATGGAATTACATTCATTATTCATTGAAGATAATATTCGATGACTATTAGTAGTTTGGCTCCTTTTTTCCATAGTCAACTCGTACCACCCACGCATAAAGTAAACTATTCTTTATCGAATTTTTGTTCAGTTTAACCTTTAATCCTTTCAAGCTCATTAACATTTGTTACACATCATGGGATTATCATTGATACACTTATAGGTGCATTTTAAATACAGGGGAAATAACTTTAATGACAATGAATGTAAAAAATAATATTCCCAAAATTATAATAGTTTGCAGCAAACTTAATAATATTAATAATAATGAGAAATAGATTCTTAACTTATTTCAAATGATATTTATAGAATTTTCTTGCATTATGTAAATATTGTTGCATTTAGATATTATGTAATATTTTGATAGAATTCAAGTAAGATATTTTTTATGATTTTATTTTTTAGTATTAAAAATGATTATTGTGATATATTTCTTTAACTTTCAAATTCAGTGCGTGATTTGATATTTAAGTCAGCATTATTTCTATTTTTGTCAAAGCAACTTTCACAGTTGATATGTCAATCAAATAGTTTCGCCTACGTGTTACAGTAATTTATATAAAAATGACTATGTGTGGCAACTATGACGTAGAACGTAGCTTCCTGTACATGGGTATGATTTAAAAGATTTTTTTTTCTTTTAAAGTACGGGAAGAGTTTTGATAATTGTATTTCTTTTTTTTCGTCGAATTTTAGTAATTATTATTACTTGAATATAAAAATAAAACTTGTACTGAAAATGAAATGGAAAAGAACATATATAATTGCATGTAAACAGAAAAATTTCATCCTAGCTTGTCTGACTTAATGCTTCCCATACTACTTGCTAAATGAAACTCAACAGAATTGAAATTTTGATATCTTGTCTTAAATTCATTAAACATTTTAAGGGAACATTAAATTAGTATTAATTGTTTTTAACAAATATTTTTAATAATTACAAAAATTAAATATTGTTCATTTATATATTGTTTTTTTTTTTGACATTTATAGAAAAATTGTTAGTAATTAAATGAAATATTTTAATATCTTAACAGAAATGAAACATTTTACGATTGAACAAGTATTTTTACTGCGCAGACCTATGAATGATATTTAAACAAAAATGTAATAACATTTCATAGAATAATAACAAAATTTGTTTTTCGTTTTTTATACTTTTAACTTTTCAACATTTTACTTCCTTTTCATGTTTCTTTTTTATCAGAATAAACAAAACAAAGACACCAATAAGTAATAAAAATAAAAAAAAAATGGAATCGAATAAATCATAAAGTTTAAAAAAGAAAAAGAAATTTCATTTATTTCAATATTAAACTTCAGCAGGAATCATTTTGAAAGTTTCCAAATTGAAAAGAATTTATGTTCTGTTAATTTTTTACCACATTTTTTAAGCGTATGTTTATTGTTAATAAATTGAATAATGGAGTGGTTTTTTTTATGTATTAAAACTTAAATTAATTAGCGCGAGACTGGTCGCCTAAAATAGATGTCTAAAACAATTTGTCGACTGATTGGCTTAGAAATATAACTAATAATTGCAGGTTGCCGAAACTTTGATCGTGGTGTTACGATTAATGCGATGATTTTGACGTGAATTTCCCCCATAATTTCCGCATTAACTGCATGCTTCTCAGCGTCTTTTAAGTACGCTTAATTTCCGGCGTTCACTTCTATATTTAGTAATTGGAGCTTCAATGAAATTATATAATGGCGTTTGTTTTTACAAGAATAGTTCTCGCGTTTCAAAAACCATACGTACTCTTGGCGTTGTAACAAAAAAAAAGTATAGATTCATCGTAAACTGATTCCTTTACTTGGAACTTAATAGTTTTTACGTATGCAAATTAATGACATTGGTTAAGTACATTGCAAATACATTGCAAAATATAAAAAATACTCTGATTTATAAATATTGTTGGAGAATAAATATATATGGTCCATAAATGTTTTAACAATTTCATATAAGAAAATAAAAAATGTATGTATATGGATATATTTGTTTTTTTAACCCATATATTGCCATATATAACTATACATGGTCGATATATGGCAATAATAAATACCATATATTAGTCATATATGATTTCAATAATTTCCTTATATTGAAATCAACTGTTACCATATATTAACTACTTTTAAACTAGTCATCTTGATTATTCTAGTTACAAAAAAATTTGCATCTTCTAGGGAATGTTTATTTTTGTATAGTTATCATAATTTATCATTATTTATCATTATTTTATTATGAAAGGAGCCTACTCAACTTTCCTTAAGTTCTTCCAGATTAGCAAGATTTTTTTAAAGTTTAAAGTTTCCAAGTTATTTCAAATGCACCAATTTAGCCCAGTGTTCTTTCGAATATCCATTTAAATTAACTCGACCAAGTTTTATAATCACTTATTTGCACGTCCGCACGATTGTTAATTAGTCAATAATTCGAAGCGAAATCTTTTTCCCTTTGTGTTTGAGCGTTCTCGGAAATGGCTGAAAATGAAAGTCGTAAAAGGTGAAAAGAAATGACAATTGGCTCCAGACGTAATTTTACGATTAGACGTCTTGAGACGCGAAATAAATAAGCCGACCTTTTGATCCAGCGTCGCATTAAAGCTTCGATTGATTGTGTCGATTTATTTGAGATTAATGGCGGCCAATCTGCCTTTTTCTTCTCGTCAATGTAAACTTGTAAATAAAAGTGGATTAGCAGATTCTTTTCGCGAGGCGAATAAAATCTTCGTAAACTGGGATGAAAGTCGTAGTAATGTGTTGTTAGATTGTTCGTGTTATTTTAGGGGTATTTCAATGGTGTTAAATTTTTTCTGCTCAAAATATATTAACAATGATAATCGTAAAAGCAATTTTTACATTTGAAATATTATACTGAGGACAATTTATTAACAATTGCTAATATATTTGAAAATAATTCGGGGATATGTGTCCATTTATAGTATTCTTTGTAATATGATGTAGAAAAATGTACAAAATTTATTTTAAAAACTGTTAGAAAAAGGAATAGAAGTTATTTCACCGTCACGTGACGCGCCTTTTACCACCACTCTACTCCGTCGCTTTAAAAGTAAAAAATTACTGTATCTTATTAAACCACTGACATAAAATAGTTTCATAAATCATTACTTGGCCAGTATCAAAGTACTAGTAAATGTCTCACAATTTTTACTATTTAAATAGTAAATATTTCCTCATCTCTTAGACATCTCTAAATTGACATTAATACTAGTAATATTCCCTATTAAATTTTCAAATCCTACTATTCCCCTCCTCAGTGCTGCGCAACTAATGATCAATTTTTCTTATTGTATTATTATTTATAGTACAAATATTTACTTCTACCGATGGGTACAAATATTATTTACCTATGTTATTCGTTTTCTTTCCCCTCAGCGCAATTATAATAACAATTACGTGGAAATTCAATTAATTTTAACTTGTTCTTATGTGATAAAAGTTGTCGCGTATTTCGTGCACGTAAGTGCAAGTTTCTTGACTAATTAATCCAGCTGTACGTTCGTCCCGAAACTATTCGAGTTTGTCACTTGATTATTACGATGGATGGAATCAGGCACGTTGTTACGCAAATCGTTTAAATATTCGTTGATTTGGATTCTGCATGAAAAGTTGATGTGCGTTATTTACACCGATGTTATCGTACGCAAAAATATCCGTTCGTTGAACATTTTCTGTGCATAGCTCAGAGGTCTTATTCTCCGAAGGACAATGGAATTCGATTTATTGTAGAATCTATTGTAAAAAGGAAGTAATAAATCGTTGGTGCAAATACTTGGATTAATAGGAGTGTTTCCTTTTTATATTTCGTTGAAGTCTTAATCAGCAAGTTATTAATCTATATCTTTTTTGTTCTTTTCATTTACCTTTGGCGCTTTTGATATTTTTTTACTTTGTTCATTAACGAATAATATGCATTTGTTAATTTTTATTCAATATAGTTATTTTAAATAATGAGATTTGTAATACTGTACAAAACAGTGTTTTTTTTTATTAGTAGAATTATTTAACGTTGCTGTTATTCTCTGCTCAAATATTATTTAAGCCTCTAAACAATTTTAATAAAATAAATTTCGTCTTTTATTTCAAAGCTCAATGTTTAAGGGGGACGTTTCAATGAATTATATTCTCCTTGGTAATATTAAAGTGCAAGTTTACGCCTGGAAATCTACCATTACATCGCTATATACTCTTTATTACTTTAATATAAAGTAGTTAACATACTTTTTACAATACTAAAACGTAAAATTGTTAGTTTAACTAATATTTATACGTATAAACTTTGTATTCTTACTTTTTAAATCTTCTGGTTCGTAAAAGTCTTAATTTATTATCACCTTTTACGAACTTTATAAAATAATTAATTTATTCGACATTTACATAGAGAATCGAAAAAAAGAATCAACTTATAAATATTTCATGAGGTCCATAATAATTTTTTAATTGCGAAACCTAAAATTGCACAATCATGTTTTCATTTTAAGTGAAAAATAACTTGATCGTAATAGAACCAACAAAATAATTGAACGCTTTTGGACTATCATTATAAGTAATTAAACATCAAATGAACTAGAAATAAATGCAATGCGTACAATTAAAACTTTGCATCAGCTTTTACAGACGTAGATAGCGCAAGATTTCCGATGATACGAAAGGGTATAGGAAAATTATTTATTGCATCAAACGAATTTAATATAAGTTAGACTGGCGGTAATTACTTTAAGAAACTTGATTTATTTAAAGGTATATTAGGACAATGAAATACCAAAAATAACTGTGTACACGGAAAATAATTTTCGGCTATTACAAGTAAAAATTTGGTCAATGCAGCTAGAAAATTTAGTTAGTATAATTACAAGTAAACACTATGGTCAAATCAGCAAAAAGAATTTAGTCCCGCCAATAGTGTTT
>JABFPN010006952.1:0-10903 GCA_022817305.1 Leptoteleia sp. ZL-2020 | reverse complement strand
TAACTATATACTTTTATATATATTATATGTATACCTAATAAAATATAAGTCATTAATTGTACTTGCAACCAATGTAATATATATTCATTGCACAATAAATGTTATAAATCATAGGAAAGTTTATTTAATGAAAAATAATTTTAAATGCTTATTTATTATTAATGCTGTTATTATCAATATTAATGATAATAATCAATATTATTAGGTTGTCATAGTTTATAAATAATTTATATTAATAAATTACCTTTGTTTGATTCAAATGTTAATAATAATATTGTTAGAATAGAATATTTTAAAATACCATTTTATTTTATTTTCAATTTTTCTAAAAGGATAATTTGGAATTTTTTCAAAATTGGCCGATGCAAATACAATTTCTTAAAAAGTGTTAAGAATAAATTTATATTGATCAAATGCATATTAATTTTCTTTGCAATAAAGTTGGGACGAGTGGGTACCAGAAAATAGAGTTTTAAAATATAACGAGGCGAATGTGCAAAAGCAGAAGGAAGTGCAAAAAACTCATCAACAGCAACAGACGCAAAAGCCAAAAAAATCAAATGCAGGTAGTAAGATAGCTACGAGAAAAAGCGAAGGCAGTCGCGATAAGAGCGACAAGGATAGCGACAGCAGAGCAAGCACTCCGATTTCTGCCCTGGAGAAACCAACGACTCGTCCTAAATATAATTCCTCGACTCCAACGCAAGATTCGTCTTCCGAGCCAGTCCGAAAAAAAAGAGGGTAATTAATTTCTCTTTTTTTTTATATAAAATATAAGCATAACTGTAATAAAATTCTTTGAATTAAAATATATAATCAATCTTTATATATTAACATCTTTAATTTAATGGGATTTTTATTTATTACATATATATATATATATATATTGGGTACTCACCTTATTTGGGAGACTAGGTACATGTTGGATATTCAAATTTTGGCTGTAAATTTTTAAATTATGAAGGGTAATTTAAAATTGAGTGTTTAAACTATGTTATATATTTTTTAAATAATAACGAAACTAACATTGCTGGATCCCAGGAGTGTAATTTTAGGAAGTGTCCTCAAAACTGCCATTTGACGTACATATTATATAGTAAATTAATTGTTATTATAATACATTATTATAATTGATATTTTCAGCCGCATCGACCAAGCAGAAAATGATGATCACCATGCTAAAATCGAAGTGAAAATAATAATACCAGAAGTCCTGAAACTTATTTTAGTGGATGAAAGTGAATTAGTTCTGAAGCAAAAGAAATTATTTGCACTTCCGGCGAGGATAACGGTTGATAAGATTTTAAATGACTATGTAGAATCGAAGGATGGCGATGATGTTGCTAAGTACGATTCTGATTCGTTGAATTAATTTATAATTGTATAAATAATGGTACCGAAGAATGAAATGTTTTCAAAATATGAGATATACACAAACTTTCTTTTCGTTTTGTATTCACATTCATTTTTATGTCCTTTGGATGTAAAAAAAACATTATTATTCTTTTTGTTCCATTAATTCTAACTTCCAAATAATTACAAGCATTGCTTTTTGATGTGCTCAAATTTAAAAATGTTTCCTTCTTCAGTACCATGAAATTATATATTAAATTTATAAAGTTAAAACATCTCGTAATGTCGTATATTAAAATAAGAGTTTATAAACGCATTATACAAACATTTCCAAAATTTGAATTATAATGTTACTTAACGTATCACTTGTAAATATTTTTATTTTAGAGAAAGTGCTTCAGAGTTGACAAAAGGTATCCGAGAATATTTCAATGTTACTTTGGGACTTCAACTCTTATATAAATGGGAAAGACCGCAATATGAAGATGTCATGAACGAAGATCCAGAAGCACATCCAAGTCAGATTTACGGCGCTTTTCATCTTTTACGCTTGTTTGGTAAAATGCAAATTTATTAATAAAAAAATTCAATTAAGTTTAAAGATTAAAGTTCATATCAGACAGCATATTCGTTGACCAAGTTTATCAGAATTGTATAATATATGAACTGAAGCAAACTGTCGCTGAATTTCCATTCTTCTGTATTTGAAATTGTGAACAGAAGAGAATATATGTATAATGTGCTTCTTTTTTGTTTACAGTAAAGCTTGGCAACATCTTATCGTACATCAATCTGGATGAGACAAGTATTCAACTGCTTTTAAATCAATTTCATGAATTTTTACAATATTTACAAAAAAACAGCACTACATTGTTTGACTTGCAACAAGATTATGTTGTTTCAACACCAGATTATCTTCGAAAGTATATGCAGCTTTAAAATAATGTAATTGTTATTACATTCTGATGAAGTAATATTTAATAAATTGCATAAGATCGGTGACTTTTAATAAAAGAAAGCAATAACTTTTAATATATTTGTTTTATTGTTTTATGTTTATTAATTTTTACAAAAATTACACTCATATTATTGCTTTTTTTAATTAAAAGTGACTACTTTCACCATTAACAAATACAAAAATATAATTCTTTCTTTTTTATAATTTCATTTGTTTTTGTTGTCAATTAACAATTTAAATTTTTATTAGGTAATATAAATTTTATAATTGCTATTTTGTCATGATTTTTATACATGGGTGTAATTACTTCTGATACAGAACTAATATGGACTTATACTTCTCAATGGACTTTTGCTTTCCATCCCCCATCTATTTTCTTTATGTTTTAGATGTAAAGAAAAATGACCACACAGTAACATTTTTTAAGTTATTTATTTTGGCATTAGAACAACAAACAAAATCATACATTTCAAATCAATTTTTAACATTACAAAATAATAATGATTGCAGTACAAATTATAATTTAAATAAACGAACGTTTGCTGAATATATTCAAAAATATATATTTTAAAATGTAACTAACTCTTTTAAATCTACTACATACTTCATAAACAGAGATCATATGATACTTTAATAATAAGGACAATTGTTATATTTAATTTGAACTTACAATAATCGTGAAATTGTTTAAATGAAATGTTAAATGATCTATATGCTAATGTCAATTAAAATAATCTTACATGCGAATATTGCACGCAATATTCATTATGATATTTTCTAATTTTTGCTAATAAATTTCAACTTTTTGTTAATAAAATTTTTGAACATATTGTAAACTTCATTCTTTCTACTGAAGACGCAGTTATACGCATTCCATAGAATACAAGCAACGATAATTGAAAACTTCTTCGATGAATCTAAATAAGAAAATCAAATACAATTAAATATTGAAACATTTCAAATATTTACAATATTATTAACGCTTTTCATTAACTTGATAATATCAAATGTGATTCTTATAGATTCAAGAAAATGAAAAGTATTGAAATTTAATAGTATATCATTAAAATTAAAATGACAGTTAGATGAAATTAAATTCATGGTATTAATGAATTCTTATACAGTTTACCACTTTAACAAAGTTAAACTTAAGAAAATTTCCAAATCAATACAAATTGATTTTTATTTGATCAAATAAATTGAAAAATCGTGAACAATATGTATCTTCATATTACGATTTTTTTTAAATTTTGACTTAATTTAATCTAAATTTTGCATGATTTTAATTAGATTTTGATGTAACTTGGAATTGACTTTGATTTGACTTGGAAATATGTGGTGAGATTTCAGGGTGTAAATGGGGAAAGAACCACTTTTTTCTTTTTTATAAGATATTCCAAGATTTCCTCTCACCTTGTCTTAAATGCACGATTCTCCTCAAAATGTTTTTATTTGATTTGCAGATGATCTTTTTTAAATCTTTAAGCAGGCTATCCGAAAACGTTGGAAATAAATTCAATAGAGTAAGACATCGGTGTGCTTGAAATACAGCCGCTTTTTCTATCGACCATATTGCCATTCTCTCGGAACTGTGCTTTGTTATATTTATTTCTTTTAATTTCAAAGATGCAGTGTTTATCAACCGTCTTTGAAAAAGTCTAAATAAAAAGGTTCTCGCAGTGAAATAAACGTCTAGTTCTAGAAAGGACAATAAAATTGTTTCAACCAGAGTTTAATAATTGTGGCTGAAATACTTACGATAATCGGCCACAAGGATTTTTTCTGTTTAAACACGTATTGTAACGCGGAACAAACGTGTAAACGGGTTCCGTTTCCAAAGTCTTCCCATGAATCATAGTATTCAAGTAAGTGACACTTTTACCGTTCAATTCCATGGTATCAGGATTAAAGTTCATTTCCGTTTTACCGTGGTTAAATTTACAGTTGTAGGAGGGAATTCCTCTCTTAATTAATTGTAGAAATCTGACAAAAAAATGATTAAGTAGAGGAATATTTTTTGAAAGTTATTACTATTTAATTTCATTATCTTTGAAGTTGACGTATGTTAAAATTTAAATATATTATATTACTGAAAAATGAAACGTTTTCCAAATACAGAATATAAAGGGGTTTGCTTCCTTAATTTGACTTTACAAATTTTTACGATGTCTTTTTCTTGCTAAATTAAGAAAAACAACGCTTCTTTCTTCAGTTTCATAAATAAATTATATACAAACATTATTAGTAAAAAAAAAAATGATTTGTTTCTAAAAAGTATATACAAATGTAATCCATAATGTACAATTTAGCGTCCTTTTTTTTATCTGTGGCATACAAATAATCGTCAGCATATTTATTTAGAATTCCATTTTCCATGAATGTTGACATTACGTTCTCAGTCATATGTAAGTGATAAATGGCACACAGTAATCCTGATAAACTTCCACCTTGGGAAATGCCTTTTTTAAGCTTGTAGCATGCTCTTATGAATCTAAACTATTTAAATATAATGAAAATTAACTTTATCGTATAATACGAAGGAATAAAAGTATAATAATAGCTATTTTTGAAACTCCCTAGGGAGGAAAATGGCGTTTCCTTCCCCGAGTGACGAAATAGTATATTACTCCACGAGGAAAAAATTGGTTTTAAGTTGGTAACTCTTAGGCTTGTGTTACCAACCTGAAACCACTTTTGTTCGAGTCGAGTAAATAATTAATCTAACTGCAACTTACATTCTGTTCAAAAATATACTTTTTTATAATTTGCAGAATCCATGAAACAGTTACTGATGGAGATTTCATGGAACATTTGCCACAATTGAGCGCAGTTTTAGGCAAAGCCAATTCCTTATTCGTGAACCATATTTTTGCGCGTCCGTGGAGTCTATAATTTGAACTTCTGGTGATGAAGTATGCCATTTCTAATTTTTCAGGTAATCCCTTGCACAATCCCGTAATAATTTCGAATAGATGTTCTGTAACAAAATAATTTACAACTTATAATGATATAAATCATATATTTTTTAATTGAAATTTAAGGAAAAGCCATATTAAATCGACAGCTTTCGTTGTCTGATACCTTGAATAACAGAGCCAAAAGCATCCTTTATATCGCACGATATGAGGTACAAATTTTTATTATTTCCAAATTTCGACACTCCGTTAACAATTTTCATCCACTCTCTGGAGAATTGGTTACGAAAGAGTTTAAATTTTGTCAGCGCCAACTGTTGCAAAAAGTTATTTACAATTTTCATTGATCTTTTCTCTTCTTGCGTTGCACTGAAATAATTTTACTAATTATCAGCCATTATAATTATTTTTTAATTAAAATTGCATGGTACTGAAAAATGAAACCTTTTAAAGTAAGAAAATGTAAAGCAAAGTTTGTTCTTGTCATGTTTTCACAATAAAGTTGTGCCTTTATGTTCTTTATATAATTGAAAGTAAAATTCAAGTGCAATATTATTTAAATAAACTTTGAAATTACCGATTAATAATTATAGGTCTCAGTCCTTCATTTGGCTTTTCATGGAAGTACAGCTTACTTTTGCTTTTACAATACACCCTTTCAGTTTCAATTTCTTTGAAATTTTTACGCCGATTGTTGTGCCAGTCGCAGTGCCTGATGAAAATTTTTTCCTTCGACCCTAAGAATGATTCGGTAACGTAAAATTGATTGTGGATTATCTTATCGATGTAGCAAACGAAAATCCATTTAAGACATTTCAAGATCATAACGTTCTTGTCAATTTCGCTCGTCACTTCGGACAGCCATGTTACCGAGGAAATCTGTAAATGAAACTCATGTTTATTGTTCAACAGTAATAAGCTAATGATTTAATAGGTTCAGTAAAATTCGAAATCTGCAAAACTTAAGCAAGTCTGCTGGTCATTTGAGAGACTGCAAATGTTGTCTTTTACAAGCTTCCAGGATAAGAAGAAAATTAGATTATATATATGTATATATAATGAAAATGCAAGAGGAATTTTATGAATCTTAACCCTGTTAAAAAAATCTAGCTGGGATCCTACATAGGAAATTGGCACCAGAAATCAGTTAGTTTCTTAGGTAGGTTCCTAGGTAGTTATAGGAAACTAGGAAAATCCTATAACTACCTAGGAAACCAGCTGATTTCCGATGTCAAATTCCTATGTAGGATCCCAGCTAGATTTTTTTAAGAGGGAAACGATATTTTTCCTTTTGGTAGGAATTTGGCACCGGAAATCAACTAGCTTCCTAGGCAGGTTCCTAGGTAGGTTTTTAGGTAGTTATAGGATTTTGCCTAGTTTCCTACCTGGAGTCCTAGGTCGAAAACTAGTTGATCGCTGATCCTAAATTTCGACCTAGGACCCTAACTAGGAAACTAGATAAGATCCTATAACTACCTAGGAACCTACCTAGGAAACCAGCTGATTTCCGGTACAAAATTCCTATGTAGGATCCCAGCTAGATTTTTTTAACAGAGAAGCCAGAAATAGTACAAAATTTCATAATGTTTTTTATGAATTCGTATTAACTTTAAACCGGGGATATTTACGTTCATCATTTTTAAAGTCTTGTACAAATACAAAACTTCGTCCTTCGCCAATCTTAAATAAAGTTTAACCGCTTTCAGGAATCGATGTCGATTTTTGTAGCTCCCAAATAATTCTATCGGCAGGACTTTGAAAATTATTCGACGAAAGTACGCGTCCATGTCTAGAATGGGGATTTTTGTGCTCTTGTTCTTTTGAAATCCGGTGATGTTTTTTGAGTGCATCATGTAGGAGAACTTTTTGTTGTTGTTAATCAATTTATTCATGATTGGTTCAAGCTTTTCAAGGATACTCTGCTTGTCAAATTTGACTTCAAATCCAACGTCAAAATAGTAGATTTTCTCGGCGATGCTGATTGCATCATTGTCTTCTAAGATATCTATTTTAGAATAAAATGCATATTTCTTGTTTTCATTGTGCATAAGACTGAAAGTGAGACCTGTTTGGGCATTGGTCTCCATTGATTCTGAAAAGAATGGAAAAAAATGAGCAATTCTTTTATCTTATGAAGGTATTTAATTTTAATTCTTTTTACTCAAATACTAAATATTTACTAAATATTTAAAGTTATTACTGTACATTAATTATTATTATTTGCATAATTGTAAATGTCTTATTCTTATTATGAAAAATTAATAATTTCAATGGTACCAATGTATATTAAAATATGTACCTTTTCTATTAGAGCTTTAATCTTACACACTGAAATTAACTTCTGCTGTTAGATGAAATGTGGTTGGTTATAGTAATGTCACCTCATTTAAATTTTTCTTATTCTTTTCTCTTAATATAAACAAATAAAAGAAAATGGGATTTAAGAAACAAAACATTTTTTATGTTAAAACTTAAACATTCCTTTCTGAATTATTAGAAAAGTATTTTTATGAAAAAAGTTAAACATTTGAACATGTATTTAAAATTTATTTTAATTTTTTAATTGTAAATTATCAACATTGTCCTTAGAAGTGCATTTTATAATTCTCTTTTTATTAATAGCTTAGATCATTTTATTCAAATATTAATTGCAAAAATTGTTATAAAAAGTTAATAGAAACTTTCTTTTTACATTCTTCTCTATTATTTTTTATTAAATCCTAATATAAAAATATGTTACTTATTTATTGATCTTATTATAAATTTGTTTATTTAAAAATACATTTAACTAATACAGTTATTAAACTACACAATTTTATTTAATCAAAAATTTGCCTTTCAAAATTAATAATTATTTCAGCAATGAATGAAGATATTTTCGCAGTAATAAAAAAAACATGTATTGTGATTTAAAATTGAATTTTACAACAATATATATAATAATATTATTATTTTAGTTACCCTTTTCTTATTTTAACATTTCCAATATTCCTCCAATTCCAACGTCCGTTGTGCTTAAAAATTTGTCTTTCTTTTCCTTTTCCCTTAAAAATACGGAATGAACCTGCACAAACTTGTTCAACGTCAAAATTCATACTCTTTAAATCAAAATACATGTTTAAGTTACAATACTCCGTCGATCGGGATAAAGTTACTTCAAGATTGGATTAGATGGCGCTACGTGTCCGAACAATTTCATGATAAAACAGATAAAAGGGTATTTAAACCCGATTATGTGTCCAAAATGAACTTTT
The DNA here is from genome assembly GCA_022817305.1 of Leptoteleia sp. ZL-2020. NCBI lineage: Eukaryota > Metazoa > Arthropoda > Insecta > Hymenoptera > Scelionidae > Leptoteleia > Leptoteleia sp. ZL-2020. Next base: position 2,423 of record JABFPN010006952.1, on the reverse strand, counting down.
AATGGTTTTTTACCAACTTTGTAACGTTTGGCAATTTAAGAAACATTAATGTAAATGTAAGTAATTAATTATATTAATATTGTGAATGAATTAATTACTGAATTTCCCATTTCTGAGTTCAGATGATTTAATCCAAATTCCAGGTATATATTTGAGGCCCTGTTATTTTTATTTACAGATTTCTAAGTAATTCTAGGAAGCTATTCGACTTTTTTCGTAGGTGGGTTTCTGGGGCTGTACAAGTATTTGTGAGTAAAATATATTAAAATAATCCAAATAGTCAGTGATTATGTAAAAATTTTACATAAGATTTACGTAAATTTAATTCCTCATCGGCAGTGTTGACAAAATAAATAATTAACATTAAATTCGAAGCCTTTTGTTTTAACTCGAGATATTTGTTGTACATATAATTTTTATTAACAAATACTTATTTGTTTATATTTAAACGAAACACTTCTAAATATAAATTATAAATACTACAAAAACATTTTAAAATATATAAAAATTACATTTTAATTGAAATTTTAAGTAATTTTGTCTACTATTTTATTATTGAAAAGTTGTTTTATTTCATAGTATCGTTCATTATCATTTTTGATGCAACTTTTTTAACGTAATATCAATAATGTATAAATATATTATAAACATTTGTTTGTTTGGTCGTTAATGTAGAATATTGAACTTCATATAAAAGTATATTATATATACGTAATATATATTATATATATTATTAGTTCATATATATTGAAATAAATTTTACTGTATTATAACCCTATCAGCAAAAAAACCTTAGTCAAAATAAAAAAAAACATATATGATTCGTATATGTGATAAAAATTTCATATAAGAAAATTAAAAATCCATATATGGCCATATATGACTATACATGGTCGATATATGGCAATACTTGATATAATACTTTAACTTGTATTATTAATAATATATATATATATATATATATATATATGAAATTGCTTAAACATATATAGACCATGTATGCTTCATTTTTACCAAGGGTATTTTTGTTATATTTTAAAAATATTTTAAAAGATCAAAGAAATATTCCATCAACAAACATTTCTAACATATTCTCGGACGATACATATTTTCTTTCAATATCCCAGAAATTTTCCATAATTATTTCCGGAGGAAACGAAGTAAATACTGTATTCGCCCTTAAAGCGCATTATCGATCTTTGAATTTTGCCGCGTTTCAAGGGTCTCGGTTTTTGTGCGTCCTTCGACAATAACACATTTTTTTTTCTTTATTTACATCTACAAAACAACCAATCGGCAAATAATAATTCCGCTTTCGCGGCGTACAAGAAATAATCCAACGTGGATATTTATACGAGCGATAAAGTCTGGATTCAATAAGTCGATGAAAAAAAAAGAAAGAAAGAAAGAAAAGAAAAAAGAAAACGAGAAAGAAAGGAAAAGGAATTCGGTCGGATATTTGATTGGCGATTGACGAAATCGGATCGATTAACGGCCGTGACACGTCGAGGCGCTTATCAACATTATCCCGCCAACGCGCGCGCCTCCCGTGTGTGTGCGCGCGCGCATCCGTTGCCGCGGGGCGCATGCGCGCGCGCGCCATCACCCGTTCCACAAACATTGACCCAATAAGCGGTCAATTTCAGTTCAGTCAGTCAGCGGAAGGGAAAAATGGCGGACCTCGACTTGAACATCGACAGCCTGATACAAAGATTACTCGAAGGTACGTGGACGCCGAAAAGGTCGGTCGTGTCGCGAGTAACACCCGGGCCCTTATGTTCCCCCGCCGCCCTTAACCTCAAACGAATCGCGGTGGGGGGTGCGAGGGGGGCGGCTCTCGGGCCAAGCCCCGCGACCCAACGACGTTTAGCTCGGCCGATTTGTTTGTTTTCCTCGTTTCTTGTCAAAAATCCCTGCGCTGCGATAAGAAAGAAAAAAAAAAGAACCTCGCTTTTCCCGCGCTTTTCCGTCCTTCTCTCATCGCCCTTGCAACCTCCCTCTTTCTCTCTCTTTCCCCCTTTTTCAAATTCTCACTTCCCCCATTCTTATTTTCATTCCCTCCCCCTCCAATCCCTCGTTTTGCCGCCCAACGACCTTGTCATTTTTATTATTATTGCTATTATTGTGTTTCTTTTTATTTACTTATATTTGTTGTTTCTTTTTTTTTTGTTATTTCTTTACTTTTCGTTGTGTTTACTTTGTGTCTCTGAAAAAAAAGAGACAACACAAGAAGAGAAACGGAAACAAATATCTTTTTTCTGTTTGTTCTTTTCTCATGCTACGTTTTGGAACCTTTTGCGGGTAAAGTATACCACAACCAGAAAGAGCCGGTCCCGAAGAAAGAGAAAGCGAAGTTTAAAGATATTTTCTCGTCGGATTTCGTCGGTACGCAATTTATTAAAAAAAAAAAAAAAAAAAACACA
>JABFPN010006951.1:0-10903 GCA_022817305.1 Leptoteleia sp. ZL-2020 | reverse complement strand
ATATATTACGAATTTTTTATTATTAATTACCAAGATCTTGGTAATTCGTAATATATGATTTCGTAATATATGAAATAATATTAGTATTTATTTAAAAGAAAGATAATATATCACAACTTTACGAAAACACTTAGTAAAATATACTCATATATTTCTCTCAGTGTAATTATTTAATGTGTTTTTGTTCTTACAATTACCTTAAAGTTGCTACTAATATTGCTATCCATGCCACCGTCAGTTTATATTGATATTATCAATATCATTTATATTATTATATCATACATATCAATGATATGAACAAAATCTTGAAAAATAGGTAACTCATAGCAAAGGCTGTTTTACGCGAAAGCCCGGCAAAGTTTACTTGCAATTTCATGAAATGCCGTCAGATTAAACGCTACATAATCGATTGGTTCATTACGAATAAATTGATTTATAATAATTGAAAAATTGCCGTGCGTGATGGTACGATCTTTTGTGCGTGGATCTGTTAGTTGGCCTCGCGATTACGTAACCGCGGCGATATTTAAATGAAAAGAGCATGATTTTATCAAGCACGGCCGTCGTAGATAGTGAGCAGTTTCTCTCTATCTCTGTTTCATTTCGTAGATCCGCAGAGCGCGATCCAGTGCGGTGAGCACGATGTGGGTGTGACCTGGTTTCCGAGAGTTTCACTTTCCTGTAGCGTTGCACGGAGGAGGCAAGGAGGATTCGACCCCAGAGTTACGTCATGCATTGTTATGCCGGCCGTAACCAACGGAGTCATACGTGCGGAACCCTACGAGAATTAGAATAAGATACGAACTCACGCACACACGCACAACCCTAGTCAAAATGAAACATATACGGTCCATGCGTGGTCCGTAAATATTTTAACAATTTCATATAAGGAAATAAAACATTCGTATATGTTCATATATGATTTTCCTTAATCCAAATGGGGTCATATATGGTCGATATATGGCAGTAATTGATAAAATATTCTAGCCATACATGTATATTAATACTCTTATATGGGTTACCGATAATTATTGCCATATATCGACTATATCATGCCATATATGGATTAAGGATAAACATGTATGTCCATATATGAATTTTTTATTTCCTTATATGAAATTGTTAAAACATGTAGCTGGGACTTCGCAACCCCCGAGCGAGAACTTCCGAGATTTTCCGATCGCTATCGCCCAACTGTTGCGTGCGTTTTGTTTTCCCGGGCGCCTTTTTCCCTTCATTTTTCTCATCATCCCTCGACCCTCCTACCCAACGCCATTCATGTACCGCGGTAATGCCACGAAAAAAGCCACTTTAAGAACACAGTTACAACTATATTAAAATTGCTACTAATATGTTAGCTATGCTTTATCTCCCTCAGTCTTTCGCGCTCGCAATACTTGGAACGTAATTCCGGGCTAAATTTCTGGCAACTTCACTTTTCGGCACATTTTCGCACTTCTAATTTACATTGCAATTCAACGAAAACGAGGCACGAAATTGTCATTTACTAGACACTTTGCAGAAACGCGGGAATTTGCGATTATTGTTTACAAATACGTGTCTTTGTATTTCGTAAAATCTAATGCGATATTACGCGCGCCATTGTACACGGAGCTTGCATAAATGTGCAAATATGTATAGCAAATTTGCATATAATCCACAATCTATCGACAATGGCAAGATGATGCACTCGGCGTGGGAGCAACTTTTCATTACAATTAATTGACTCTAAGTAACGTGTCTGTCAAATAAAAAAAAAATGGATATTAAACATAGGGCGTCTTCATTTATCTAATCTATTCAATTAGAAATAAATAATGCCACTTTTTTGTAAAACTTTGCACGTTTGGCGAGATGAATACTTGACTTCATTTGGCACGCTTTTTTCATTGTACAATGATAAACAAGAATTCTCTTGTACTTTTGATATTTAATATTGATTTCACTCGATCATAAAAATTAATAATAAGAAAGTAATAATAACTAATGATGATTATAATAATAATAATAATAATAATAATAATAATAATAATAATAATAATAATAATAATAATAATAATAATAATAATAATAATAATAATAATAATAATAATAATAATAATAATAATAATAATAATAATAAGACGAACAGAAAGATTGATGCACTTTATAAAGTTTATATTAAATGTTTGCGAACATTTGATGCATTTGCGAGTAAAAAACCCTGGTAAAAATGAAACGTATATGGTCATATATGTTTTTTCTTAATACATATAATGTATTATAGTCAATCTTTTTATTGTGCAACAAGTAACAAAATATCTGTTTATGAGTTTGCTGGGGATACGTGTCCGATGAAAATTACTGTTCGAAAACGGAAACGTCTCTTTTAATTTCAAAAGTAACATCCAACCCTGTCATTTTTGTTCTTAAAAGCTGTGAATTATTTATTGGAAAATGGACAAGTATCTGCGAAGAAATTAAACCAAGTGGTCTTTGATTAATAGTTTTAAACTATGCTGGCTTATTCGTTTCTCGCGCAAACATTCTTGCGTTGCACAAAAAATTAGAAATTATAAAAGCTAATAAGCTCCGGTGGACGAAACACTGCAAACAATGTAGTTTTAATGAAAAAGGAACAATAGTTCTTCACGGTGACTTTTATCGTAATGACAGGTGACCGAATGTTTTTGTCAACGACACATATTATAAGACGATGAATTTGCCAAAATCGGACGCGTGTTGCATAATAAATTTATGTGTACAAAAGTGAGTTATCGAGAAAGTACTTTCAATCGGGCAACAAAACAATATATTATATCAGCACGGTATCAGAAAAAGTAATAATCTTGGATACAATAGCCCGGGTTGGAAGAAAAATTTTCACTTTTCTTCTTTAGCAACAAATTATTTTCACTAAAAAAAACTCTGAACTACTTCAACAATTAATCAATGTTAACGTATAATATATTCAAAATTCCGTTTACATTTCGCATCAATAAATATAAAATATAAATTCGCAAAATCTTCCTTTCAAACAGCAAATTTGTGACATTTAATTTCATCCCAGGCATCATAACGCGTAAAATTTAGATTTACCGAAAAGACACCGTTTAACGCCTAATCCACCTTACATAAAACCTTAATTAAAATCTCCGACCGCAATTATACCTCCGCAAGTCGATAAATTCGACAAATTATTTCATTTACATAATCTCGATTTCCATTGTGCAGCCTTTTTTGTCGCAATTACACAATTCGTACTTTGCCAACTCTTTTCTTTTCTTTCTTTTTTTTTTCTGCTCCTTCCCGAAACAAAAGCCTCGCCACATCTCTAAAATTTCGGTAGCAATTGTTGATAAAAAACGAAGGGAAGAAAAAAGGAGGAAAAGAGAGAAATGTTATTTAATTTCATGACAACGGGCCGAACAGAAATGATTAATAATATGAAACATTGACAAACAATGGATGGTCGGAGGAAAAGAAAAATGCGTTTTCGTCATAGGATGACAGCGGCGTGTTTAACCACGGTGTTGGTTAGTATTTTCCCATTAAAGCATAGATGAATGACATTAGCGGTGGTATAATATTATACCACTATTACCGTGACGGGTATTACGTGTCTTGAAACGTTCACCGACTTCTTGTTCATATCTGCTCCCACCCGGCCGGCCTACCATCTATTCGCCTCTCCCTTTTCATCCGCCGCTCTCTCACTCGCACTCTCATCTTCTCCCCCTCCCCAGAATTTCGCTACTAATCCACCTCTCTCTTGCTTTAAAAACACTCTTACTCTTGCATAGACGGAATCAGGTCACTGCGCTGCAAGAAAGTAAGCTAGGTACACTCGTGGCGCGGGTTACATTTATCAAAACGCTGCATACACCGACAACGTTATTTCCTTTCATTAGCAATTCCTCATTATCACGCATTTCCACCGAGTTACGCGCTTCCACTGCCGAAAATCCAACGCAACATCTCGTTGTCCTTTATAAAAAAGCTGATAACCGAGTTAAAAAAAAGAATGTCCAAATATGTTACTTGACGAGAGCAGAATTTTCATACTGCTCCAATAAAGCATTTGAAGAACCACAAATTTTTACATTCAACAACGAAATAAATAATGTTAAAAAGTTCCTTAAAAATGGATTTATACTAACATACAACGAGGAATAATTTAAAAACCTATCCTTTGCCAACTGAAATTGCTTTAATTACAAAATTTAACTTTTGATTCGTTTTGCCATTTAATCCTTTTAACAGTAGAACTCCTGAGGTAGTCGATTTAACACCTCGGCGGTATCAAATCTTTTTTATTAATTTTTAGAATAGTTATTATTGAATATACCTAGAAGTCTCATAAGTGTCAAATTGACACTGAACGTTTTTTGTTAATTTATGATTAATTTTGTACATTTTATGATTATAAAAACAACCTGTATTAAAAAATGAAGAATATTAAAGTTGTTAATTTTTCCTTAGACCGAGCAGTATGATACACCGCGTCATGTTGCGACATGTCTCTACGAGCTTCTGGCGGATATGTCGTTACGAGTTTCACGCGCAGTAATATATAAATGTATAATTAATTAAAATTATTAGCAAAAATTTATTAAAAAAAAATCATTTATTTGCGTTAAACAATAATTTTTAACATAATTTAATACTAAAACGACAAAATTTCATAATTAATGTTAAAAATATTGCACCAAGCCACTAGGAGGGGTCGAAAATGGCGGGAGTTCTAGTGTTAACACATTTTATATGATACAAAATTCAACTCATATATACTTGAGAAATAAAATTAGATAATGTTTAATTGTCTTGCATTTCTTTATATGTACACTGAAAAAATTCCTTTTTTTCAAAGAATATCCTCATTTTACCTACTGTACATTAAAACAACACTGACGTAAAATCGTTAGGTGAATTATGATCACTTGACAAGTATCGAAATTTTAGTACATATCCTAAAATTTTTGCTGTACTGGGCATAAATCTTTACTCTTGTTGACTATTAATTTATTAACATGCGACGTAAACACGTTTTACGTCAGTGTTGTTCAACAGTGTAGTAAGTTCTTTTTATTTTTTTCAAACTTTTTTCAGCTTGTGAAAATACTCTTCAAATTGATATTACATAAGAATTATTAATTTAATATCAATTGAATTATCAATCTGATGAAGATTTGGAAATGACTTATCTTAATTATGACCAACTTTTTTACTTAAAATCCAATTTAAAAAATTATAAACTAATGAAATCCCTCTTAAATATGTTTCGATTGAATAAATTTAACGAGTCTGCATGAAAATTAAATTATTAATGAAAATTAATCTTGTATTAAAACACGTGCTGCAATAAGAATTAGAACGAGTAATATAAAATTAATACTTTAAGTGTCGATAAAAGTGAAACGAATGTAATTGAATCAGAGTTGAATTAAATGCAGACAAAGATTTATGCACGATTTTGAATTTAATATTTCAAGTAATTTATATTAATCGAAGAGAACATACAATTAAAAGCACGCATATTTTAGTTATAATATACTCTACACTAAATAATTGTTTAGCATATTTGTAGATGACAAACAAGAAAATTGTACTTTTTCTTCGTCTATTTATTGTTCAATTTCTTTGAAAAAATTAAAATTGTTGTTCCGTTGTTTTTTAGTATACTTTATATCTATATAAAGTTTATAATTATTAAAGCTATATATATATATATATATATATATATATATATATATTATATTAATAAAACAAAGCAATAAAACATTGCTTATCTATAAAAACTGTATTTTTGTCGAAAAATGAAATAAAAAAATATGAAAAGTGAACGTATTCGAACGAATCAATTTATCGTTAAGACAATTACTTATTTTTCAAAGCAGTTAATTAATTAATAAGTTTATTGCAGCTAATTATATCGAGGTAAATTATCTAAACTACGAGCTGTTTACCACTCTTGTTAAAATTTTAATTAATCCTATTTCATTGACATTTTCAAGACAAACCTAAAGCTGGTTAGGAATTCACACCCTTTTGGACTTTGTTTGTTTGTTTGCTTCTTTGTTTTTGTTTATTTTATAAACAATATAATTGATATTTTAAAGTGAGAACTATAAAAAAAACTTTACATCCGTTCAAATGAATTGCATAATTTGTATTCATTAGCAAACAAATGTATTTTTAATTTATAAAAATGTCCACACAATAACAGGTAATTTTTATGTTTATAATATTAAACAAATTAATTAACCAATAAGTTTAGTATCAAAATTGACGAACAAAAAGTTATTTTTTAAGAAAGAAATTAAAGTGCCGAACGATTAAATTGATGTTTTCAATAAACCAATTAAGCGAATTTACGTACGTATACGTATAAGTAATCCGCTATTATTAACATTAATAAATTTCTACGTAGATTAATTAATAATTTCGTATCCGCGCGGCAATAAACACATTAAGCTTGAAATTATTTAATTCAATAAAATACAATTCATTTATCGTAGAGTGATTTTTTTTTGTAAATCGTAGAAAAAAAATCCCTTACAATAAATTACCGCAAACAATCTATTGCTAATTCAGCGATCTTGTGACATTTAATACATCGGATAGAGTGGATAAAGGCGATGAAAATAAATGTGGAACAAAATGTATACAGTTTACTTCATTAGGTTGCGTTGTGTTGAGCGACCCAACAATGACTATGATTGCCCAGATCTTGGCTTGGTCGTAGTAATAAATTAACTTGGTCATCGGAACACACATATGCCCGCGGATCCAAGCCTCTCTTATTTGTACCGCTCATCGATGAAAAGCAAAGGATCGACAGCTCCGTATAATCATGAGAAACGAACGGTAAAAGTGTAGGAATCAGCATCGTGGGTCATGGTTCAATTATTGTATGACGCACATCGCAATCTTTTATTAAATATTATTTCAGGGTCGGCACTGTTATGCGTTTATTACTTTCATATGTTTTCCATTATAATTTTTGCTACTCCAATTTTGCGTCAACAAAGCGATGCCATTTTCGCAATCAACGCATTATTATAATATACAATTGTTGCGATTAATTTTAATTAATTGCAATGTTTTAAAAAATTAAAAAAAAAAAAAAAGAAGCCGAGGAAAAATACGTGTAGTATATTTGGAAAGAAATTTGCAAGAGTAAAGGTAAAAAAAAAGTTGAATTATAATTGCGCGTTTAATCAATCGGTTTTAATTAAAACGTTAGCGACGGGTTATTAAACGCATCCTCGCATAGTATGAAAGTACAGTAGCAACATTTCTACCGCGGCCGTTTCGTAAACCCGCGACAGTCTTCGTATAATTGACTTTGCGGCGCGTTTCAATTACACCATCGCTTCTGCTAGAAATAATACAATTTTTCCGCCTCAAAATGTTGCCTACCTACCAGTTTATTTTCAATCATAAGCTTGTCCTTCTTCCTCCCATTGCGTCTATTAATCAAGCATTAATTCAAATTCATAAATGTCCTAATGCGTTAAAGTAAAAAGCCCTATGGCAATTCTATGGAAATGTGAATCCATGGAATCGAAAAGAAACTGCATTGTGAACAATGCGAACATTTAATTTCAATTTGCATCGACATAAATCTCGATTTTATTTTATATTTAACTTTTTCATTGTGTACTATTATCGTATCTCTCGTATTCTTTAATTGGAAATCCTTAAGAACGTAAATAAAAATAAATATTAATTAAAATGAACCGACTTGCACCGATACGTATAAAAATAAATTAATAATTTTATAAATCGATTAGGTATGCAGAGAAAAATAAATAATAAATAAATAATAGATTATTATATTTTTATACGGATTTAAGTACAAAAGCACTAAAAATTGCTTTTGTGATTTTTATTTTTTTACGGACTTTATTAAATTTTTTATTATGGTCATATTAATTTGTTATGGTCAATTATTAAAATCATTTTAAATATTTTTAATGATATAAAAGTTTTCACATCTCAAAGCTATCCATTGATTAAAGTGAAGCGTCTTAAATATTTTCAGAAATTTAGTTATAGTAACTAAAAATCATATTTGGATGAACATATTTTTCTAATAATCCTTAATTTAACTAAAAATGTTGTTCAGCTAAAAAAGAAATAAATTTGTTTGGTTAACACAGCCAAACATTAATCTCAGTTTTCAACTTTTCTAATGTTGTTGCGTTGCAACGAACCAAATTAAAATTCAGAATTACCAAAAAACGCGCGTTTCCTGGAAACGAAAAATATGCACTTCGAACAATTGGCTCGGTAGATCGTTGACTTTAACGTATCGTTTTCAGGATTCTTTCGCGTATATACATAGTAGCGAAAAGATTGCAAATTCATCGCAAATAGATAGCTCACGTGTTCATACAAAACATAGGAAAAAATATTTGCCGAGTCGATGAAACTTGTACGTGCCATTTGATATTTTATGGTTCAACGAACCGCATTGAAGGCGCTATATTATTTCCTATTCTTTATAACAGGCATTCAAAAAGCTGACTACTCGTTTTCACCTGTGCGCAAGCTATGTGCGAATCCCAAACGTTCAATGAACTGTAAAGTTAAGCACCGCAAAAACAGGTTAATAAATATAAACTTTTAATGGATGAATGACGTTCGTTTCTTTTGACTTTCGTTTCAAAGATTACGGAACGATTAAAACACACGTAGCGCATTGTGTTTGTATATTTCACACTTTTTAAGAAATGTATTCCATTTCGAAGGTTACTCGAAGCAAACCAATATTTCGCTGAGAAGGAATAAGCTCGCCATTTCTATCCGTATTTAAATAAAGAGTGAAAAAAAAAGATGAAGGAAAAAAGACGAGCAAGAACGATTTTTTGTAAAAGCGGAATAGTAAAACAACGAGTGGATAACGAGTCAGAAATTTGGTAGCGTAGGGAAAAAATTATTAATAAACCGAGCGTTTTGATTTCAAAGCTGCTTATAAGAAATGATAATACTTTAACTGCTGACATTTAAAAGTAAACACGCACGTTGAAGTGTTACATATTGCATAAGATTTAAGACTTCGTTTAAAGGGACTGTACACCGGCGACTAAATATAGACGAGAAAAGGTTATTTTTATATTCGATTATATCGCTTTTACTTCCAAAATTAAAACGAATTATGTGCCAATGTCAAGCAGTGCCGAAATTTTTTTTCCCCCCCAAGGACTGAGAAACCGTTTGAAGAAAACAAACCAATTTATAGTTGTTATAACACAAATAAATTATTCAGTGGAGTGATTTTCAATCGTTATTATCAAAGCTGCTTAATTTAAATAAGTCAGCCGACGGGAATGTTGAATTTTCGTTTGTCGTTTTTTCCATTATGTTTATTTTGACCCACTTCCTTTTAACACATATTTACTATAAACAAAAAAGCTTGGTTAAAAATCAAATTTTCCGTTCCTTTTATGTAAAATATTTAAAAATGTTTTTTTTCGTCAATTTAAGTATACATTTTGTATCCTACTATAAAAAATGATAATTAAGTATCATTATTCATTGAAAGTGCCTATTTAAACGTAGACACGAATAAACACGGAAGTTAATATTTATTTGCAACATTTAACAAGCCTAATGTTATACCGTAATCAATTATGATAACATTGATTATTACGTATTATAAAGCGAACGCCACAAATCTACTACTTTCGTTTTTCGTTCTTTCTTTTTATTTTTATTTTGGATAATTTTAATAGTTTAACGTTTTAATGACAATATTTATTAATTGAATACAAAGAAAAATGTCTGAGTATTCATTACGAATGTAATAAATGATTACATCAGATACTGTTATTTTGCTATTATGCTACAGAAATTATTTACATTAATTCAATGTTTAAATTTAACCGAAAGTTGTATTATCTCAACAAATACAAATGTTTCCTTGCTTAAATATTTCAACGTTTGAACGTTACATGTTCAATAAAATGTGTGTTTGATTAAATTAAAACGCTCTATATATTAAAAGATTTCCCGATACCGATAATCTAAGTACAATTCATTCATCTCGATGTTGTCTTCGCGCATACACAAACGGTCGTTAAATGAAAATTAATTTTTCCGACAATCGTAAATCTAATGAAACTTAACTAACGTTCGAGCGGTTTATTTTTAAGCCCGCTACACTCGTTGTTTGCTACTATTTATTGTTAGCCATAAGATCGAAGCTGGCTGATTATCCTGACTCGTGCCATATTCGCTTCCCGGATTCCAACTGCGCAAGGACAGCATAGCGCAGCAATGAGTACCATCCTTCGAGTCAGCTTCTCTTCCTTTTGCCATGGTCAAATCACATCGACTCATTGCAATGCCACGAAACATTTCTTTGTTCAGTCATACTTGCCCGTGTAAACGTGAGAAAGTTGGAGCTATCATTTTTTGTTCGCATTATCAGCCTTTATGCGGCAGAACATAACGATTCCTAATGCCGGATCTGAAGCTGCCACTGTCATGAGCTTCTCCACGTCCTCAACCTCTCATTCAAATGCGACTCAACAAACTCAAATTTCAATTACACTGAGAAATATTATATTTCTACTAAATAAAATAATATTCTATTGTAAAATTCTATTATAAAAATAAAACTTACTATATTATTAATGTTGTACACTGAGAGAAAATAATATCAATTTTTTTTTAAAAATTTACTAATTTGGCATTATACTTGCAGAACACCATTATATAAGTAACTACACTCACAAAACTGTCTATTTAAGAGTAATAGAATCTTCTTATATTAAATAGGGATTCCATTCAATATATGGACAAAACTAAATTCTATTTATAATAAGAATACATTATTCTTACAAAGCATATATTTATATTAAGAATAATTTCTATTTAGAGACTGAAAGAAAAAAGTACGACAATAACAATTGAA
>JABFPN010006950.1:0-10904 GCA_022817305.1 Leptoteleia sp. ZL-2020 | reverse complement strand
TTGCTCTGGCGATTTCGAACGAGCGCCGCCGAAGATACTCGAATACGATTGCACACGTATACACTACTACATAGAAAACGTCCCTCATTGGCATCACTGTCAGCCACTCGAGTCAGAGCCAGCGGAGCAGCCGGACCAGAAGAATCCAACCAACAAGACCAAGACCAAGTCCAAGACGAACAAGACCATGAACAAGTCCAAGACCAAGTCCAAGACCAACAAGACCAAGATCAACACGCCAACACCAGCACACGAATACCAGCACACCAACAACAACACACCAAAACCAGACACCAACACGCCCACATTAACCCCAGAACACCAACACCAGCACAATAACACCTAGACCAACTCGCCAACACATGAGCATTCGAGCTTGCGACTTTAAGAACTTTCGAGCTTGCAACAAAGTTTGCGAGTTTTAGTGTTGTTGGTCTTGGTGGTCTTGGTGGTCTTGTTGGTCTTGTTGGTCTTGGTCTTGGTCTTGTTGGTATTGTTCTTGGTCTTGTTGGTTTTGGTCTTGGTCTTGGTCTTGTTGGTTTTGGTCTTGGTTTGTTGGTCTTGTTCTTGGTCTTGTTGGTCTTGGTCTTGTTGGTCTTGGTCTTGGTCTTGGTGGTCTTCGTCTTGGTCTTGGTCTTGGTGGTCTTGATCTTGGTGTTGGTCTTGGTCTTGGTGTTGGTGCGTGCTCACCATGAGTCTTCTCCCGCTGTCTTCTCCTGGGCTGGCGGTTGTGGCTTCCTGGATTGGCTTCCCCTTGACTGGTCGCTCCCTGGATCCTTCTGGTCCGGCTGCTCCGCTAACTCTGACTCGAGTGGCCGATTGTGCGCGCTTATATTGGGGATCGCGGCCTCGCGCTCATTGGCCGTTGCGGGAGCGGTTGGGTGCGCGTATTGGTGTTGGTGTTGGTGTTGCTGTTGCCGTGTTGGGGTTGGCGTTGGTGTGTTGGCGTGCTGGTGTTGGCATGGTGGTGTTGGATATTTGGCTGTCAAATACAATACAAACAATAATTAAATGTATAATGTTTATGGTCAGCAAAACGTTTTCAATTGTTCATTTGGCACGGATTATGAAAACCGCAATAAATATAATTAAGAAAATGTTCATTTTGACCAAATTATTTTTTTGATCAAAATATTAAAAGAAATTAATTTTTAACAATTAACAAAACTAATAAATGTAATGAATACTTTTTAAGAATGATTTATTCCAGGGTAACAAAATTGATAAATATTAAAAATGTTACTTCCTAACATTTATTAAATATTTTCTATTTCACTTTTTAATTTTTTTAATGCTTCTTTTAACGTCAAATTTTTGTCTGAAATTTTATTAAAAAATTTAATGAATAATAATTATTATAATGATTACAGTACAAAAGACTTTACATTATTTCGTTATCGACGGTGCTTCTTTACCACGCGGATAGTGTTTTCGTCAACTATTTCGCTTACGCGACTACAGAGGCGCTGTCATATTATCGCGCTGTTGCCATTCATGCTGTTGGTGCATGCTGTAATTATGTCAAATATCGCATCACTGGTCGTAAGCAAATAAAGGAGCAACGTTGTGTTAAAGTCCCATAGTGAAGCAGTGGCGCTATGACTCAGTGATGATCCAGTCGGTGATTAAATATTAAATACTTATATTACAATATTATTAACAAATAAGCATAAAATATCATACTGATATATTTTTCTTATACTGTAAAAGAGGGATTTGATTCTTTTGATTTACATGTATAGACATAATTTCGAAAATAAGCGCAAAGGTGATAAGATCGTAGGGTGCGTTTAAAAAATCAAGCAAAATAAAAATTAACTCGCTTTATTCAATTGAAATATACATGTATTTCAGTTATTAACTGAATAATTAACATATCTTTACAATAAAATAGCGATAATGTATCATACATACAAAGATGTTATGTGGTGATTTTGAGGACAAGCCCTATTTTGGAGACTAGACACGCGTCTTAAATATTTATCAAACTTTAATGGAGACCTCATTTTACTCTCGTTCGGTTGTCGCATTCAGCTTTGACAATCGAACGTTTCCGAACGGGTCTAAAATAGCCGAACGAGTCTAAACTGCGCGGGCAACATCTATATACGTGTGTGCGTGTGAAATACGACATCACTGGTCCTCAAATTCAACAGCAGGAATATAAATGTAGACAAATAAGGAATTCAGTTATTTTTACGTTTCATAATGTATTAAAAAGGCGACGATTGATTTCATATTTTTATACCTATCTTAAATCATTACTTTTTAATATTATTATTAATCCATCCTATTATAAATGAAACCAGGTTGAAAGACGTGGTAACTGCGAATCTTAAACAAGAATAAATAAAATTGAAATTTAAGTAATTGTTTTTAAATCTCTCAAGTAAGTTCCATGGAACGAGACTCATACATACACCACCTACTCTGTTGAAAAAGGAAGACCAATGCAGATTAACAAAAAAATTAAATCCACTTCGCACAGTTTCATAGAAAATAGGAGTGCACATTTGAACTGTTCGTATTCCGATATCTTTCAATAAAATAAACATATTTCTTGTGTTTAAATAAAAGAAATCAACAAAAGCAAAGGAATAATCCTTGAACCTAATATCTGCCACATACGATAACATAGATCTACCATTGTTCAATGTTGAATTACATATTGGAACAAATAACCAGTTGTATATAATGTTGTAACATGATTTCGCAAATGAACTGACTTGCAATGAAAAGAAAGCAAAATAGTTACTCCATTCAATCTTGCATGCAAGTTGGTATAGAAAAATAATTATCTTACATAACAAACGTAGTATCAGTGTGACACAATTTCCACTGAATCGTAAAAATTGTATTACAGCAGTCTGTAATATATTAAAAGAATGCGACTCAGGACGACAAACTTCACTTTGCGAATGATAATGAAATTCATTTAAGTTAGGATTTTTACATGGGTAAATATTGTGGTTAAAATATTTGTGAATAAACAGTCGTCCTAGATTATATATTACGGTTCCAAACACTGCACTCAACGTTACAAATATAATTATGATTAGTATAATTTTCAATGTGTCCAGTGGCGATTTCGAAAATGTTCTATAAGTATACGACTTTTGAAATGAATAACGATTATTATTACAATTGTCACTGGAAAATGAAAATTCGTGCCTTGAAGAATATGAACTGTCATTTTGAGATTTGTTATTATGTTTTGTAGAGCTTTTAAAAGACCCTTTAAAATTATCGTTTTTAGACTTCTCGTGAAATCTTGTATCATCCCTTTTTTCGTTACCCCTGTTTTCGTTACCCCTGTTTTCGTTACCCCTGTTTTCGTTACCCCTTTCTTCGTTACCCCTTGGCTTCTTTGCTGTATATTCTGATTTCTTACAGTTCAAAACATCGAATGCTTTCGATATCAACTTAAATGCTTCTTCTGCGCCAGGTGCACTATTTTTGTCCGGATGAATTTTTAAAGCCAGTTTTTTATACGCTTTCTTAATGTCATCTTCTGTTGCTCCTTTATTAACTTGCAGAATTCCCCAATAATCATCACTTTTACAAGAGAGTACTCGTTTCACCGATTCTAATTGCTCCTTTGAAAAAGGTTTTTGACTTTTGTATGAAGTATTTTCTTTTTCAGGACAGTTTTTTAGTATTGAATCAAGCTTTGATAATTTCTCATCGATACCGTCTAATGGATACATCCGTTTAGCTTTTAACAATAACTTTCGAGCTTTTTCATAGTTCTTCATAGAAATATTAAGCATAGCCATTTGGACGCAACGTTCTGCTTCATCTTTGTTTATATCGATTCGAAAAAAGTATGTCTCTGCTTTCTTCTTTTCACTGTTGCGAAGCTCTGTTAACTCTTTCAATAATGTATCAATTTTTGAAATTGGATAAAGTTTCTTTGCTTTAAGCAATAATTTTTCAGCTCTTTGATAGTTTTTTTCAGACATACAAATTTCTGCCATTTCCACGCATTTCCGTGCTTCATCTTTGTTTATTTCAATGTAAAATGGATTTTGCTCACATTTCTGAGATGACAGCTCTTCCAATTTTGCCAGACTCGCGTCAATATTTAAAGATGGATACAATCTCCTTGCTTTTAATAGAAACATTTTTGCCCGTTCTAAGTTCCCGTATTTCATACATTCCTCTGCAAATAGAATACATCGCTCAGATTCTTCTTTGTTAATATTATAATCAGACTTCTTTTCTTGCTTTTGATTGTATAAAGTGTACAATTTTGCTAACAACAACTCAATATTTTCTGTTGGGTTTTCTCTTTTGGCTTTTAACAGCAGTTTTTCAGCCATTGGATAATTTTTTTCATCCATATAACGTTCTGCTAGTTGTAAATATTCCATAAATTTTTTGTTATTTACATGTTTTGTAAATATTCCATTTGTAGTAGCTGTATTTTGAGATTTGTTCATAAGTACAGAAAGTTTAGCAGATAAAGCATCTGCTTGTTTACATGGAAATAATTTTTTAGTTAGATACAGATATTCCTCAGCCTCTTTATACTTTCCTTCAGAGATAAATTTTTTAACATTTCTTAAACATTTGTCAGCTTCATCTTTATTATGGCCATTAAACTGGGGAAACTTCACCTTCTTATGTGAAGATTTCTGTGAACAACATTCAAGTTTAGCTAAGGTTTCATCAATTTTTTTATCCGGGGATAATTGTTTAGCTTTCAATAAAAAGTTCCTTGCTTTTTCAAAGTTTTTCTCATTTATGTAGCTGTTTGCTAACTCCACATATCCATCTGCTAAGTCTTTATTGTTCCCCATATTTGCTTTCTAAAAGGAACAACAATAATCAAATAGAATCATAAATGAAATAGAAACATATGACATAATCTTTACTGGCCGGCAGTCATATTCAGTTACTGGCCGGATTCTGCAGTTTAGCCAAAAAAAACTTCTAAAAGTAAAGTAAGTAACCTACCTCTGAGAATGATTTATCCATTTGATTTACTCCATAAGTGTTTGCACATTTATGAAACCTTGTAAAAGTACTGGTATCATGACCGTAACATTTTTTATAGCCTTGATTTTTAATTTTCTCTTCTTGTTTAGTATCAACATTAATATAATTATTTATAATGATATTGATATTATCACGGTCATAAACTTTAGATGTACTGGTGGATGTATACATATTGTTCCCAGCAAAATAACAGTCGTTCGATTTATTCAACGATTTGGAATATTGTGCAAATGCTGGACAAACATCTAGGAGAATATGTTTCTTGTGACAAAATTTATTTTGTGTTGGCTGTTTGAAAATCTCCACTAATTATTTCTCTGAAAATCAAATTGATATATTCATTACTTTGTTTTGAATAAACATCACCATAATGTTATTCTTGTTGTTGTTTTATTATGGCCGGGGAACGGTTAAGTGTCAATGTTCCATAAAAGCCAATTACTTATGTTAAAAATCACATTTGTTTTTAAACAAAATTATATATCACTTCTAACATCCGAAATTCACTGTACGATCAATCCCGCTCTTAAATTGGGCAGATGATAGTCGCGATGCTGCCGATTTTAGTTGTTACCACGGTGACCGTGAGAACACCTAATCTCTTTAATAGATAGAAAACTTTGCAATGAAAAGTTCCATTTATTTCTCGATTAAAACGCCATATCCGGCTCGCTGCTTAGCCAATAATAACTGATTATTGATGGAATAAAAAAAAAACTTTTCATCATTTTTTTTTAATTTTTTAATTTTATATTTTAAAGAGTTATTTTTGAAATTACACAATTTCAAACGTCGACAACGAAACAACAGACTGGAAATAATAAATTAAAAAAATAACTTACACAATTATATTCCGATGATTCTGAGAAATTTCCGGTCTCGACCAGGATCAACCAGGACGATTGTGGGGAAGTGTGTATGTTTAAATTTCAAATTTCTTTTCCAAATTCGCATTTTTCAACAAGCATTAAACGTGTTTCAATCAAAAACGAATTCTATTTCGTTCATTACATGAATGTCAAAATGCAAGAATGTTTCCGTCTTTTTTGTTTTTAAATCTTTTAGGTTAAGATATGAAAGTCGCGACTGCTGGGCAGAGAATGTAAGGCCATCTTTCAGAACCAGAATACAGTGAGACAACTTACTTGAAAATATTTCTTAGCTATTACTGATATGAATAGAAATTAAATTCTCATAACCAAAGTTATATGAGTCATTTTTTTATGAAAACAAATCACATATAAACATATGGCTGAATTAATCCTACAATCTGAGTGACGTAAAAATATTTATTTTATTCAATTAACGTGACATTCTACGAGTAAAATAAACTTTTAGTAAATTGATTAAAAATTAGTGGATAAACTCATTTATCTACCTATACGGATATTTTCCCTGTAATCCTAGAAATTTATATACTTACCATAAATATGTTTTAAAAAGAAAACCCCTGATGAATTATATGCATTTTTTATTACTTATTTCAGCCAAGGTGGGAGTAGCTGAGACAAGCAATTGCAATTGATATAACTGCAGCATGCACCGATACACCAACAGCAAAATGGCAACATCGCGACAATACAAAAGCGCAACTGTGGTCGCATAAGCGATATAATTTACAAAAAGTATAAAGTTTAAAAGCATATTACAGAGCCGACTATGAAATAATGTAATTTTAATAAAACAATGAAAATCAACCATTCGGAAAAATTCTTTGAGAAAAGTGAATGGAGCGCATGATTATCCTAATAGAAAAGAATAGTTTTGGCATTTTCTGAAAATATTCTGAATATACCAAGAAAATATTCTAATATCTGACTCCAGGAATATTTTTATGTTTTTTTAATATTCCAGAAATGTACCATAAATATTCCTGTAGCGGACATTGGAATATTTTTTGAATATTTTGGAATATTTCTTGCTATTAGGGTAGTATAATGTATCATATACATACCTCATTCTTATAATCTTCTAATCTTTTCATAATTGCTTTATAACTTCGATATAATTTTCACTACATTATTTAAAATTATAATAGAACAATTTTAATGTCACATTTACTCTTAATATAAATTGTTTATAAATACATTTAAATGCTATAAAGAATCTATTTAAGAATAATTTAAAAATATTAACACTGTTTGAAATTTGGTTTAATTTATGGTACAAAAGAACATCCCTTCATAAATAAAAAATACATTTTAAATTGGCAAAATTTTAAAGTTTATTAAACATAATTCTCTGTGACGAATGGTAAAATAATTATCAGTTTTTTTTTTGTCTGAAAGAACATCCCTCTGTCAGGCGAGCCTTGCCACCTGTAGATCTGCATAATTTTACATTGCAGCCATCACAAGCAACGTCTGTTGTGGAATGTGAAAAAATGGTTTTGATTGTTAAACATCCTGGGCATTTCACATCCATGAACATACTGTTTGGCCTCTGTACGAGTCTCTTCAGTTTGTGCTTCTTTTTTTCATCGAGAAGATTTGGATGTAACAGATCTTGTGCCAAAGGCATTGCGCTAAAATAGAATTATTTATTAATCAAAAGAAGAATTAAATTTAATTTTATTAAAAAAAAGATAAACTGAAATTTATCTCATTTTTGTTTATATATCTTAAATCGTAATTTATAACATAACATGTAAAATAACATAAACATAAGCTACAAGAGATAAATTAGATTTGTTTAAAAAAATGTTATTAAATACTTAAAAACATTTTGTATTGTTTCTTTTTTGCTATTAAAATTTTTCTTCTTTTAAGAGTGCATTAAATTGTCAGAATTCTATTGATTTAAATTTATTAAACATTTATTAAATTTATTAAAATTAGTCAAACATTTCTTATATTTTATTAGCCATATTATATTATAATATTGCACAAGATTATACTCAAATGAGAATAAGAAATAACCTATTATTCAAAACAAGAATAAATGAAGCGGAGTTAGAATAAAAAACAAACTTAATGTTTATGAATTATATTTCCATAAATGTTAGAAATATTCTCTAATTCTTTGAATAAATCATATAATTTAAAGTTTTATAATTTAAATAATGCGATTTTATATTTTGAATGCAACAGATTAGCGTTAGAAAGTTTATGTCAACACTGCAATACATTAATAAAGAACTTACTATAAATTAAAAAAATTAATTACATATAAATTATAATTTAAAAGAAATATCTTACCTTGTATTTTAATAAATGTTTGTTTTTCTTACGTTTACTAAATACAAACACATGTAATACAGTATCCTTCTTATATTAAAGAGAAATATTAAACACGGTGATTGTGTTATGAAGTATGCGCGCCCCCTTGTGGTAAAAATTGAAACAATAGACAATACAAGTTAAATTATGAAACTTGTATTTATTTATTTAGGTAGCGGCCTGCATTATCGGTTTAGATGTTTTCTTATTATTAATAAATTAAATAATGTGAAATTAATTGTTAATAATTATTCAAATAATTTTATTGAATTAAATATAACTGAGAGTTAAAATGGTTATTGAAATAAAAGAATATGATTTAATGATTGGGTTTTATTAATAAATTATTTAATAACATTTTTTCGTGTTATTAACGCAATAAAATAAAGATTTAGACAAAGGTTTATCCTATTGAATAAATACATAAATAAATAAATTATTGTTGAAAAATGAACCACTGTATTTTTTACCTCACAAATGATAATTCATTTTCCATTTTAAAAAAAAATTTGTAATGCTGGAAGAAACTCTTGTTATATTCTCTTAAGAAAATAATTTAAAATTTTATTCTTGTAACTATAATTGTTGCTTATTTTTAAACAGTTTAACAGTTTAAATATTCAAATATATATGTCATGATTCTTGAATAAAAGACAAGTTTATTAAGAAAATAATTTAAAATTTTATTCTTGTAACTATAATTGTTGCTTATTTTTAAACAGTTTAACAGTTTAAATATTCAAAGATATATGTCATGATTCTTGAATAAAAGACAAGTTTATATGCAATATATGTATTTCTATAATCTTTGTACATGACATACATTATAAACAATAGATGAATGTCATTGCCACAAAACAAACAATATTTTAAATCTTACAAAATTCTTATAAACATAGATAAATAGATGTAATTGACATTTGAATGATATTGCACATTTTTATAATAATAAAATTAAAATTATTTATCACGAAGGCTTCACGGTCCTAAATTTTTTTTCATTTATCAACTTCCTTCTTCCTATTCTATTTTACTTTATGCTCATATGTAGTTCACTTGTGAAATAAGATTTAACTGTGTTGAGAACCAATTCGATAACATCTTCATTTGCCTGCATTGCTATAATAAAATGAGCTAATGTCATTATGTTTTGTGGAGTTAATACTTTTCGAACTGCCTTTGCCAAATCCTCTCTCTGTTCGTCGGTGATATCATACATAATGACTTCTGTCGCTGATTTAAATTTACCTGCTTCTAGATACGTAGCTATTCCTGCACCAACGATCCCTCCTAACAATTATATTTATTTTACAATTTTAATATTATACTTGTTTATATAAATATAATATCTCCAGTAATACAGGCTATCCTACAGATATCCCAATGATATTACTGATATAATTAAGGTATTTATAAATATCTGGAACATCCCAAACATTATGATATACTATGATCATCGTACAGATATTATTGAGGAGGATATTGCAATATCTGAAAAGGATATCATGTTTTACTAGGAATCTTGGAAAATATTTTGATTATAATTTTTTGCTGTTGTTGTTACTTTTACTACATATTATATCTTTACAACGTAACAAACATTAAAATTCATTGAAGTGACATTACAAAATATCTTTAAAAAATTAATATATCTATATAAAGGATTAATTAATGCATAATTTAAATGTTTAATAATTTTAATTTATAATTTAAATATAATTAAAATAAGGTCTATCTTTCTTATAATAGCATTTTATTATGTATATTAAAAACAATTCATAACTGAATTTTAACTAACTTCATAAAGATATATTTAAATTTAGTATTCTATTTATTAACTTCATTTTATTACACTAAAATAATTTAACATTTTACATCATTGACTATACTTAATACATTACTATGTCACTAAAAATAATAACATTATACATTAACATCAAACGTTAATATTATTATATATAATAAAAATGTATTAGTCATGTTTCCAACCATTAATAACAAAGAATAACTTTGTAATTTTTAATTATAATTACCAATAGGGATTCCAAGTGGTCCAGCAAATAAAGATGAAATAGTTGTGATCCCACCAACGATGAGACCAGCTTGCAAAGAATATCTTATGGCAATTTTCATTTCTTTAATTTTGGATAATTTGACCAATTCTTGTATTAAATCCTGAGATTGGATAGCACAAACAGAAATTGCTGCTGTCATTTTCTACTAAACAAATATAAGATTTATTGACATTAATATAATTTCATAAACATTATTATGAAATTGCAAATAACATTATTATGTTTTTCTAAATAATGTATCAGAATTAATTTCATTTAATTAAAATTATAAACAAAATATTACATATATTCTATTGTGCGAATCAGTGTGTGGATACTGGAAGATATTTAGTCCGTGGCCCGCACTTAAAGTTGCTTTTAAAACATCCAACGATAAGATAAACAAATCCTATTTCCTTTGATTTATTTACTAGTAATAAGGTACTAATGCAGTGTTGCCAGTTTTTCCACTCAGACTGAAAATCAGTCTGGATTATTATTTGATTAAGGTTGCTTACGGAACAAGCTGGATTCATGCATCGATGCATGCATCGCTCTTCTTATTTGTACATACTTGCCAACCTAAATTGTAATTTTCTAACCAAGATGCATGCATCGATGCATGAATCCA
>JABFPN010006949.1:0-10904 GCA_022817305.1 Leptoteleia sp. ZL-2020 | reverse complement strand
GAAATCTGCCGTCGCCGTGGAGTGTTCATAATTTAATTATCATTTTGTTACGCGGCAAAGAAAAAGAAGAAAAGAAAAAAAAAAAAGCTCGGGTTACGACGCGAGCACAGAGCTCCCGGGATTCGGTGGCAATGCTACGGCGTGACGTTTTTCGCGCGAAACAACAGTCCCGGAGTAAAGTTCGGTGGGAGCATCGCTGCGAGCGATCGGCCTTCGGATGGTATCGGGGGCCGCAGCCGTGTGGCTCGCGCGGGACCGCTCCTTTTTTACGACTTGGGTGCCGCGCCACCCGTCGTACCTCGCACTTTCCACGAAGCGGAATGGCGTTTTGAGAAATTTAATTTCAGGCCGGACTACGGGCCCAATTGATTTATTCTTCCGACAGTCGGTAACGAGCTGCTCGTAAGCTCATTTCGACCGCGTCATGACGGTCTCGAGGTGCCACGGACGAGCGCCATGACACGTCGAAATCAATTTCATGGTTGAGGCAGGAGGATGGTTCTAGCCGGGGCCGATCATCGGCGCGAGCTTGTTATTGTGTTTCTGGCATTTTTGCTGAATATTAATGGCCAGGTGTGGGTGTCGAGGGAGCGGTCCACCGGGCCTCCTTTATTGGTCTTCGCGGCGGTGTGGGCGGCCGGCAATTTTGGGCCACGTAGGGGTTGGCGGAGACGATGACTTTTCGATAAGGTTTCGCGAGTAATAAGCCGGCGGTTCCGGTCATTGTATGATACCCCACCGCTGCTGCTTCAATTTAACAAGCGGACACGCTAATAAACCGCTCGATGATTTTCCGCGGCTTGTTATTCATCCGGGCGAGTCCGCTTGCGAGATGGCAGCGGGGCGATAAGGGGCCCCACGGCTTTTCCTTGTTTGAAAATAATAATTGACGAGCCGTTTTAAGGATTCCGGGCGCGAAGCGCGGGCCGAGTTTGTCGACGGAAACGTGGCGGGACCTACGGATGCGCGCGATTCGAATCTCCTCTGCTGTAAGTCAAGAAGCAGCGGCCGAGAGAGGAGCCCCCCCGGGTGGGAGGAGGGGGGGGAGGCGGCGGCCTGGAAGACGAGAGAAGAGGCAGAAGCGAAGTATAAGCGAGCATGGAGGGCCCAAGATTTATTTGTCGGGCCCCGAGCAGCGAGCTCGGCTCCGCGAGATGTCCACAGAGATACGGGAGTACGAGAGCAGGAAGCACGCAGGACTACTCGCTGACTCTCAATGAAAGAGCGCAGCGGACCGGCCGATTCAAACTCCACGCGTATACGTGCCGTATACCGGGTGCTCGCCGGATAATCAACGCTCGCTTTTGCCGATGTTACGCCGTTTTCAGATGTGAAATAATTGTTTGCCTTTTCGGGGAATATTGCAACGGGGTTAACCGTGTTAATTGTGGGTGGAATTAAGGAGAGATGGTGACGTTGAAATGATTTTTCATGTAGAAAATTGATTAGTATGCCAATTCTGACAATCTGGGAAAGAGCGGGCGTAGTATTGCCATAAACTGTTGGTACTTACCAGAACAAATCCGTTAATTGTAAATACTAAAACAGCTGAGTACTGTCCCAGTAGTTTTTCAATTTCTACATAGGTCAGCTTTATTATATTTCACAATGGAATCTGACGTATAACAAAACGTATACGATGTAACTTTTTGCTTCAAAATTCACATTTCTAAACGGTAAGCATGGATGTCCAAGGAATAAAATTAAGGAGAAAGTAATAGGATTTATTTTGCTTGGCACTGAAGTGCCTGAGAATTGAATTGAAATTTTAGAATTGAAACAAGTAGACATTTTCGTTATTTGAAAACTAATTTGTTGAGTTCTGTCGAAATCCAAACAGAGTTTATGGTTCAGAAGGGAGAGAATAATCCGGGACAAAAGATTCGTTGAAATGTTGAAGATTTGGAACACCTTGTATAGTTGTGTGGTGGGGGCCTTGCGATAAGGCGAGTTATACACGCGCGGGTTCATTCCAATTGTCAAGGGGCCGAGATTCTCAATGAAGGAGCGCACGCTCGAAACGAGCTCTCTCTCTCTCTCCCTCCTTCTCTCTCTCCGGCGTATTGGGCCTTTTTGATAATGTCGCGTTTGCTTGCGCGGTCACGTGACGGACATTTTCATAACGTGTTGTTAGAATGTTAATGCGCCGTTGTATTGGATCGAGCGATCCTTGATATCGCCGAGCGTGGCGTTTATTTTTCAATGTTTATTTGTCGCGAGATACGTTGAATGGCGCGGAATTAATATTTAATTGGCGGCTCACGTGATTCGAAACGAAGTGTTACACGATTAATGGCCGATAAGGCGCGCGCCGTTATTAATTGCGCGGAGCTGTGTTATGTCATTTGCGAAAACTGGCTCTCAAATCTAGATTTACTTTGCGCGCCCGACACTTTTCTCCACGCGTACACATGTAACGAGCGGGCACGAAAAATGGCTGGCAAATATATTTAATTAACCCGACGATAAAAGCCCCTGTCCCCCGGATTGTGGGACGCCCGTTGGAAATGAACGCGACGCATTCCGGATAATAAATTTAACGATCCGCGTCGCAAATTGCGCGATATCAACGCGGCAATCAAACTTGTTCCTTTTACGAGCCATTTTTCTCGATGCATAAATTTTCGCGAAAGGAAGAAGTAAGGAGGGAGAGGAAGGAGAAGAAGAGAAAAAAAAATAGAAAAAGGAAAGAAGAAAATGTCCCACCGGTGTTACGCGGACTGCCCTTCAGGTGGCGCAGCTCGATCCGAAACTCATTAGCCGGCTACCGGATTCCGCGGTCGCGTGTTGCCGAGCGAAAATTCGCGAGCCGAGTTTCTGCTTGTGTAAATGAGAGATTGAAAGTGCGAAGCGCCTTATAAGTGTAAGGGAGTCATGTTACAAGGTTGACGTCTCCGCGAACACATTTATGCTCGTCGTGGGAACGGGCCTTTTGCGGCGCGGCGCAACGAATCCGCGATTCTTACCGTTTTGTAAGGACTGTAATAAAGGGAAAT
This sequence comes from Leptoteleia sp. ZL-2020, assembly GCA_022817305.1. NCBI lineage: Eukaryota > Metazoa > Arthropoda > Insecta > Hymenoptera > Scelionidae > Leptoteleia > Leptoteleia sp. ZL-2020. The sequence goes on along the minus strand of JABFPN010006949.1, from coordinate 7,908 downwards.
ATATCATGGCAGAAAATAGTAACTGGAACGAGAACGTCGACGGTGTAATTAAGTTCCTTTTTCATATGGGACGCTTCGTTCGATGAAACGCTTTTTTTCAAGCAGACTTTGTTCGTTTATATGAAATGTTGATTGATTGCAAAAGCCTGGTCAAGTGCCAAAATTAAGATTGTTTAGGAAAATAAAAATTAACTCGGAACAGCGGATGGAACTTTATCAAAATGCAGTCTTTTATTTAATTTTGAATTTTTTTATATACTTTTTTAAGTGAACAGTCTTAGGCACGTAGCTCACTTTCTACCACTAAACTAGAAATTATTCTTTTTGACACTTGGCCTAGTTTTTTTAATCAGTTTAACGTGTTAAATTCAGCTCTTCAAATTATTCAAACTTAATTCAGATATTATATTTGACAAATAGTTTTGTTTTTAAACACTAAAAACTTTTGTATCTTTTATGAAGAAGTAAATAACAACTATTGGTATAGTATTTGCATGTAAACCCTGAAAATAGTTCAGTTCAAGGTTAAAATAAATATATTTAATTCTCAGTAATAAAAAAGGCACAGAGGAGAGCGTTTGGATAAAGTATCGGTGATCTCTGGCAGATATCTGTTTCTTCTAGTGAATCACTACCAAACTCCATATGAAAAATTTTAAATTGCTAATCTGAAATGGTTCACTTCACCATTGATCTATTTTCCCAGCCTTTAAAAAATCTTCATGCATTGCAGATATCAGCTCAATTATTATCTTATATTATAATACGTTTACTGAAGTCTTTACTAATAAATTAAAACAGTGCTTGTCAGTTAATCTGATACTACTTTCAACTTGTTGAATTAAAAACTGCAAAAATTGAATTACAACTTTAATTTTCGAACTAAATCAGAGGGGGGATCCGAAAAGCAAAAGTGACGGGAATAAAAATCAGGGAAAAAGGAACGATATGGCAAAAAAAAAATAAAAAGGACAAAAACGAAAAATGGAGAGACTTGTACAAGGCTCTTTGTGGAGACACTCGCGGAATATTTAACAAGTGGGGGGGCGTGTGGGGGAGCCAGGGGGGGACCGGACCCCACGAACGCGGGGCTGTTCGCGGGCGCGCGCAGCTCATTTTTTGCGCGCTCTCGCGCCTCGACTTTTATTTGGAGCAGACAGGAATTCGGCTAAATGCATTGATTAAAGTACGGACGTCGGTCGGTGGCCACCGTGTCTTCGAAGACGAGTCGCAACGTTTTTTGCGCCGGACCCAACGAAGTCGGGAAGGGGTTGCGGGGGGGAAAGGGGAGGGGGAGGGGGTCGACGACGCGGGAGAAACGCAGGCGACGTAACTCCCAGGTTAACAGTGATTCCCTCGCTAACCATATAAAAGACGGTCAGGTTTTCAATTAACTTTATGAAGTCGGCAAACGAAAAACTGCATTACGCACCGTTGTCTCGTTAGTGAAATATTCGAGGCGTAGGTTTACGGCCGGCCGACAATGTCGAGCCAATGAAGCTGTTATATATAATAGTACATTTTTTGGCAACATCTTTCGACTGATACCAAACAAATTTCCTTTTTCCACTTGACGCGTAAAAAGAATTGTTCCGTCAAAACAGGTTTTGTTTTATTACGTCGAAGTAGAAATGTTAACTTTTTTAGCGGCCATCTCGCGTTTGCGAAACAATATATGGTACCATTAACCATGAGTGTACTTTATAGTGTCATTACAAGGTTTGGTATACTGCATCAAGTTCGATTAGTGGTGTTTTCGGAAAGATACATTCTTACGACTGTTTTTATTATTTCAAATAAACGAGCTTCTTTGTTTTAAGTTAACGTTGGTAGATCAAAGTGCTGAATATTTTTAGGGTCAGGTTAATTTTTTTACAACTAATGCAGATATTTTTAATGTATAATTTATAGATAAATTAATCTCTAATATCATTGTTAGTTGACTTATATATGTAGAGATCAACATGTATTAGAATTTAATTATACTTCAACATTAGATCAGATCTCCTTTAAATAATATGAAAATTCTAAACTTTTAGTAATTGTGAAAAATTAAAAACAAAGATAGTCATTTAGATTTACAACACGGGAAAAAATAACGGCATAGGAATAACATTGCTAGACAATGTTGGCCATACGCTGTTGATCCTACATGGTGAACTAGTAACAATTATGCTGTGAATACAGTGAACCGTGCTCTGTCGGTAAAACAGTCATATAATTTCGGTAAAACAAAAGAAGGCGCGTTGTTAGGCCAACGCAATACACCGTGTTGATCTTACATAGTTTGTCTATGTTGAATCAATGCCATTTTGCTGTGAACCCTATGGCGTATTTTTTCCCGTGAAGTTAATTGAAACATGTTTTGTTTCCTTTTGTCCATTTTTCGTTTCATATTTGATATATTTCCACCGTGATAACATTTCCTTACTCGTAATTTAACACCCAAGATTGGCATAAATATAACAACATTGCTATTCATTATATTATAAATACTATTTTTCTTACACTATGTCATTCCAACCGGATTACTTTATACTCATTGAACTATTTCTTGGCGTTACCTCTTCCCCTCCAAACCCGTAATAGGATTTGCGATCGGCGGTTATCGCACGATAAACAAAACCAGCAGGAGTACGAATTAAAAGTCAAAATTGCCTGACTTATCTTGCGCGCGTTCATTCAAGGAAATCAATTTAAAAGTTGAATGTTTTAACGCGCATAACGCATAGCGTATGCTCGATCGCAAATTGTTATCAGGTTATAATCTGAACGGCAGAAAAGAGAAACCGGTCCCGCCACTTCATACGCATCGCTTTTCTTGTGTACTTGTCGCGAGATACAATCGCGTCTCTTGATAATAATAAATGGCACTGACTCGTATCAAAATAAATAAAGACCGCGTCTTTAATGAAGGTCACATTTTCTCTTCCACGTCTCTATAAGCACGAATCACCTTTTTATCAACGCGTACGCCGTATAGCAGACGTTTTTTTCATCCCTAGGGAGGGAAAGTACACTTTTTTTTTTCTTAACCCTCCATTGAAATTGGCTAAAGTTTCTTCCGTTAAAATGAAATGAACAGTACGTCACGTAACAATGAAGATTCAAAGGAAAATGCGATCTTTCGAGTTTTTAAATTTCGCACAACGGATTTTCGTGAATCACCGTGGTGCGTGCAATATTTTGAAAGAATTACTTTTTCAAAATACCCTCGGTTGGGAAGTAGCATTTCATTTTCCCGAGTGACGAAAAAGAAATGCTTTGCTTGCACTTTTGGGCAACTAGGGAGGAAAATTTGGAGATACATGCTCCTCGGTAACTCTCAATTTTCCTACCTAGTTACACAATACCGGGGGTAAAAAAAAGGGAGCCACGAATGTCGCGTCGCGCGGTGGGACCCCCTCGAATTCGCGGGAGAAAAAGTTGCTCGTCGCGCGCAGCTAAACTTTACTCTCGTACATCAGGGAACATAATGTAAATAAGCGAAGGAAAGCGGCGAATTTCGGGAACATAATTTCATCAAGTCGGCAGACATCGGCTCATAGTTGCCGCGGCGAAGTAATCACGGTCCCGCTTTAAACGGCTCCGCCGCTGCGAGCATCCTTGTTTCGACTTTATGTAAATTCGCTCCTTTCGAGTTATGAAGTAAGACGCGGGATTTGAAGTACGCGGAAGAACGTCCCGGGGTTTTTCATGCAAATGCGATTTCGGTTTGCCTTAATGGAGTCCACTATGCTCGCGGGCCAGTTTAACGAGCGCTTCGCGTCTTCGCTCAATTCGGTCACGGAGGATGGAAAACGTCGGGAGATTATTCGTTAATGGATCCCCGCTTTAGATTGCATAAGAAGCCGGCGCAGGAGGAACATTTTTGCGCCGCGAAACGTAATGACGCTAAAAGCGCTGGCCTTGCCTGCCAACTATAATAGACGTCGCTGAAACGAAACGTTCGGCAATTTCTTATTTACGTTAACTTTCGATTTAAATTAGACTAAACACGTACAGATCAGCAGTTCGAACGAAACGTTGTATGATCTTAACGTATGTTACTGCAACGTTATAGGGACACTTGTGTAACGTAACCCGGTGGAACCATTTCTCTGAAGAATTCTGAAAAATTCTCACCTGATCTCTTCGCAACTTTTCTTCACTCGCTGTAATATTATATAGATTTTTTCAGAAAAAAATGAAATCTATTTAGAAATTAGGATTGGTATAAAATTTAAATTTAATCAGAACTTCTGAAACATTGCTGCAACATTTGCAATGGACATTTAATAAAATTTATAGGGAAGTGTTAACAAGGAAGTGATTGAATTCTAACGTTTGCGTAATTTTTCCTCGTACAATAATTAGAGTAAACGATAAAATACTATAGAAATTATAAAATTGCTTGGATGATGAAACCGTAATTTATTCAGAAACGCTGCTCATCTGATGCCGATTTCTATCATATTCTATTGTTTTAAATTGTATATGTAAATTAACGATCAATTTGAAACAATTTTAGAGACTAATTTGATGTAATCTGATTTGCAATTTACTCCATAATTATCTTAAGAAATCATCATCATTTTTTTTACTGTATTTAATTTACATAAAAGGTAGTATTTGGGATCTTCTGTTCCTTTTAGACAATATAACTAACGCGGTGTTGACGATTATAATTTTCCTTTTATCGGATTGTGCATATTTTTTGTATTGTGCTCGCCTTGATTAATGTAATTAAAGTTGAAGTTGAATCGAGTGTAATAACAATACCACACTGGTAAATGAAACATGAAAATGTTCGTTTTATATTCTAACAGTATTCAGAATCATGAAGTTTATCTTGGAGCATCTTTTAGTGATTATTATACTAAATCAGTTAATCGTTGAAAATATGAATGCCTTCATTAATCTCGCGTAGATAGCAATAACTGACACTTACGATACATCCGCGAGTAGGTTTAATACAAATTCAATGTTTGGTCTCACAATAAATATTAAAAGCCGAGCATAATGGAGGCTTTCAGGCTCATTTGACGGAAAATAATATTGTAATATAATTTGTTCGGTGTAAGGGAATTTGTATGCCGCGTCGCACCCCGGATTGTACTGTACAATGTCTTAATTAAAATAATGAATAGGATAGAGTTGATTTTCAAAGTCATGTTCATTCTTGGGAAAGATTCATAGAACATTGTCCGTCCTAGCCAGAGCGTATCGATTCTTTCAACAGTCCGTTGCTTACGGAAAAATCTTTCCGCGAGCAAAACAATCCTAATTAATAGTTATTGACATCTTCAATTGCAATTTATTCAAAATTATGGACAATGTCCAGCTTGGCTTGGGCTGAAAAACTGAAGGAAAGAGAGAAGGAGGCTCATGCCCATCCATTGTAGTCGGTACGAGGGAGGCGCGCGATTTGGTAGACCGCTTGAAAACGATGTACGATGCAAACTTGACATGTACCGATCGCTCCTTCGGGCAGTCGAAAGCCATCCATGGAATTACCCCGATGATTAATGGCATGGCTCGGTTTCTCGGGTCCCCCCCCCCCTTCCCCCCACTGTCCGCCTTGCCGTTTTTCTGCAGTACGGCCCTGAACGGTGGCACCTTGGCTACTACCACGGAGCCACCTTAAGGCTTACCAAGCGAAACGTCCGAAGCCCGAGTCCGTCATTCGCATATACGAGCAGGCCGGTTATTCGGCAGACACGTAAAAAAGTTCTCGACCCACCTAGCCTTGCCTTCCTACCTGTTTTGCTCGTCAAACCTACGATGTTTACAAATATAAATAAGCCGTAGCTCTCTCGAAGCATTCAATTCCAGCTCGTTCATCACGCGACGCAAATTCCAAACGAATAGCAACTATGTTTTCGCGCAATATATATATTATGACGCGACGTACGCGGCATTGCCGGCATATTTTTCATACGACCACTTGGCCAAAATTATGTTCTTATTTTCCTTCCTTTTTAGAGTTACAGTTGAGTAGATGTTGGAGTAAATATGTTCAGTTTGTAGTGTACAAATAATCCTAGTGAAAATTATCTTTGAAAAGCTCGGAAAAATTCGGAGAAGGTACGAAAGAATCTGCAAGGCTATCGAGAATTGGGACTCTTAAAATTTTTCAGAGCTTTTCAAACGTTTGCAGTTCATCTTTCACAAGGGAATGGGTACTTTGTTGCGGGTCTTTGTATATACTTATATTCTGAAACGATGCCTTTATCCTTCATTATATTGGGTTGTAAAAATTAAAGTACTTCTTTACCAGCGTACGGTTTAGCGGGACGGCAAAATAAATCGTCATTATTTTTCACTTAATTTTTGACAGTGAGTGTATTTTTACATGTTTCATATACGCAGCGTAATGAATTGGCCTCTGACTCGGCATGAATCCATTTAGAATTGAATTTCCTTTTTGAAAATCGACGATTGATTTTATTACATAAGAAGAGCGAACAGCCTTACTGATACCGCAACGTTGAATGTTTATTGGCCGGTTTTGAATTTGCTCGGAAATTGCTTCCCACGCTAATAATCGAAGTTTGCGGTTCGTCACGAATTGCATGACGACGCCGGTAGCCAAGCGACGTTGCGGCGGTGGCGTTGCGGCGCTGTAAAAATGCGCCGGGTATAACGGGTCGGGCTGTCTATCCTAGATCAAACCCGTAATCATGCGGTAATAATCCTTGATCACGGAAGATATTGCACATTTCCTCGGAATCACTGCTATTCTCGAGAGAAGATGGCCCGCCGGGGTGCTGGCTTCGAGAGACTTTACTGTTCGCTGACATGCGATCTAAATTCACAAACTATTTTCATCGTCTCGTGTTAGTAGACCTGACCTCTTTTAATACTCCAAACGATGAATTGCAGTGGCAGTTTGAAATTCAAACCTGGATCAGTGAAAGTTGAATAAATTGACATTTGATTGGAGATTTCGATAAAAAAAAAGGAAAAAGAAAAACAGTTCGTTTACTTAGTACTGAATTTATAATTTGAGTAGATTTATAATAAATAGCTGAATTTGGTTAATGTATCGGATTAATATGTTATAATATTTTGTTTGCTGAAACGATTCTTGCTTTAGATTCTAGTGTTTGGTTTAATTTGAAATTAATCAAAGTAGGCAAATCCTCAAATTCATCAATAACACTCAAATAATTCACTACCTTAGACGCTCCGAAGGTGGTATCTGCTTTCATTCTTGTAAATTAATTACCGTAGTTAAATCGTGAGAAACGTTAATTTCAGTCAGTTATTTGACAATTTCATAGTGGCAAGTATTATAGCAGTTGATCCAAAAATAGACGTAATTATTTCTTTGGTACTATGTCGGTCATGCACCTTTCATTTATTCCTCAGATTCTTGATATTATTTATATTATTACACGTTTGGACAAATTTCTCGTTGACTTTGATTTTTCGTCCCACTTACATAGGAACTCGACTTTATCGACTTTGATGTTTATCGTTGTTGGATAGGCTGAAGATTTTAAACGAAATCTTGACGATGATATAAAATATAGAAACTTTCGAAGCGAAATTAATCAGCGACAAAAAGCACCGGAGGAACATTGAACTCCGATTGGAAAGACACGTTGGATGACAAAAATGTTGGCCGAAGACCTTCCGAGACCGAACAAATCAGAGTCGCGTTTACCGGACTCGCGCAAATAAATCTTACTTTCTAGATGGTAGCAATTAGCGTTTCTTATTCCGCAGACAGGTACAGAGACAGCGACTTTCCCCGCAGTTATTTAGCAGAACGAGGCTCATTTTCCCCGGGACTTATATAATCCGCGCGGCGGGAATCCCGCGCTCGCCGACGGCAAGGGCCCGCGGTGGGGCATAATCTGGCAGCGGGATTATGGTCGCGCCACTGGCGCTAAAGGGCCTGGGCCGTGGGGGGGGGGGGGT
>JABFPN010006948.1:0-10904 GCA_022817305.1 Leptoteleia sp. ZL-2020 | reverse complement strand
GGGGGGGGGGGGGGCGGTAGGCCCAAGCGGGTCGGCATGCACGCGGGCAAGGCATGCATCCACGGGAGCATGCAGGTGAGCAACCCAATAGCCAAAAAGCAGCGAGCGAAAGCATTGCGAGAGGACAAGATGGCCGCATATCAGCGGCCCGGTACGATCCCGATTACCCTCTCTGGCCTCCGTGGCATTTAGCCCTCCATCCTGGGCGTCCTTTGGTTCTCAATCAAGGGCTTCCGGGCAATCTCTCACCTCCTTTTTCCTCTTTTTCTTTTTTCTTTCTTTTTCGCTAACTTCCAAAACTGACTTCTCCTTTCGTCAAAAACTCAATACCACGGAGGCCGGCCTTCTTCACCGGTCGCGGCTGCTCATGCGCCGCATGCAGCGCGTGGGACTTCCGTGGCATCTCCGGGGTCCGCGGCGTGTGGTCGGTGTTCGTGAGCGCGAGGGCGCTCGCCCAGGATCCACGGCGCCTCTTGGCGGCGCATCTCGCGAAGGTGTGGGAAGGGGTCGCGGGGTTACGCGGGGATACCTGTCAGTTACGAAGACGCTCGGCGTCCACGTTACAATGTGAAATTTGAATCTAATAAAAGGACAAAAGAAATTTTTTCATTAATTCCACTATTAATGCACACCTCGAGCATTATTTTAAAACCAATTTTATATTAAAATTCTGTCCGAAACCAATTCGTTTTTCGCGAAACGATTTCCTTATGCACACCTCCAGCATTAATTTAGAACCAATTTAAATAATAGGGAAATTAAGAATAAAATTACTTTTATCCTTTTATTAGATTCAAATTTCATCTATATACTGATAGACCTGAAAGTACATAATATGATATTTGATTTGATATATTATAATCGTCTAATTAAAATAATAGAAATGCAAATAATATTATAGTGTGTTTATGTGAGTTCTTATCCTCGTAGCATTGTACCAAGATGATTATAAATGTCATCCTGAATACCTGCATTGATTGTACGAAAATTTTGATGTTTAAATACATGACTGGACGACTCTACATCCAATTATTTACTTTGAAGAAATTTTGACAATGATTGAGGCATATGTTATCTATTGAGAATACGTTATTGCGTCATATTTTTGGAGAAATGATTTGCGTTATACTAGTTGGATAAGTTTTCTTGTTAATTTTTTTTTATATGATCTGATGGTTTAATACATGAATATTGTTGAGACGCGATAATGAATGAATGTGAATGAATGAATGCGTGACTTGGTGCACCATATCCTATTATGATATAAAAGGTGTTAATTTTGATATTTGATACAAATAATTATATTTTCAATTAATTTTTTATTTTTTATTTTGTTCTATATTTTATAGTATTTCCTTTAGAAAAGAAATTAGATTATTACAGACCCTGTCGGGAGTGCCTTACGTTTCGCGAAAAACGAATGTGTTCCGGACAGAATCTTAATATAAAATTGGTTTCAAATTAATGCTCCAGGTGTATATTAATAGTGGAATTAAAAAAAAATTACTTTTGTCCTTTTATTAGATTGAAATTTAACATTAACTTATAGGTCGTGTCGGGAGCGCCTTACGTTTCGCGAAAAACGAATGTGTTCCGTACAGAATATTAATATAAAATTGGTTTTAAATTAATGCTTGAGGTGTGCATAATAGTGGAATTAATAAAAAAATTACTTTAGTCCTTTTATTAGATTCAAATTTGACATTAACTTATAGGTCGTGTCCGAAGCGCCTTACGTTTCGCGAAAAACGAATGAGTTCCGGATAGAATCTTAATATAAAATTGGTTTTAAATTAATGCTGGAGGTGTGCATTAATAGTAGAATTAAAAAAAAATTACTTTTATTGTTTTATTAGGTCCAAAATTTAAATAAGGTGATCGGCTGTGACGGGAGCACCGTACATTTCAAAACAAACGATAGTGTTCCGGAGTGAATCTGGACATGAAATTAGTTTTGTATTATAGCTTGAGGAGTCCTTTAATAGTGGAATTAAAAAAAAATTACTTTTTTCATTTTATAAGCTTTGTTTCGTTAAAGCCGTACTTCTTATTTCTATTATGTTCGAATTCATAAATTCACTTAATAAAAACTTTTTTTAAAGTATATATATTCCAACAATTTTCTCTATTGACAGTCTAACCTAAAATTATTCTAGTAGTATAACAAACGTCAAGTCAGCCTTTGTTTACAGTTTTCGTTTTAAAAAAACGTTTTGTTTTTCAGTGCCATTTAAAACCAAGCCTTCGCTCTACTGACCACATAAAATTCTATCATAAGTTTTACACTTTAATATTCTCGATAAGAAGTGGCTTTTAGGGATTAATCTACATACTATAAAGAATCAAAAAATGTAAAAAAATCGATTTTTTTAACATTCTAAGTGGTAATACCACCTTAAGCAAATCGATGGTAAACAGATTCGATGAAAACGATTATTATATCCGAGGGGGACGGTATGTTTCTTATTTATTAAGCGATAACTTATAATCTACTTCATGATTGCAATCTGAATTTAATACCTGACTGTACGGAATTTATTGAAGTTGTACTAGTTGGTCTCACAGAAGATTTGATAAACGGAGTCGTAGGCAACTTATTTCTTAGTTCATGAATCAGTTTATCGTCAATTTGTTCATTAACATCACTATCACTGTCTGCAGAGCTAATTAAAGAAACCATTGTTATCACATCATTAAGTTTTGTATCTTTCACTTTGCCACGACTTTTTGGAGTTGCATTTTTAACATTATTAATTGAAAATCCTTTCTTACAGTACTTTATACGCCTTTTTTGAGATGTTGATTTAATTGACCGGCCACATAAAAGATTCATAATTGGTTCATTATTATTACCAATTATTATATTGTCTTTATTGTCGAATTTTTCAAAGGAATTATGCTTTTCAAAGTTTGAATCTTTCGCAGTTTCAGAACGACGTTGGAATTCAGCAGAGTCATTCCTTTCAAGTTTAGTTTCAAAGGGTGTACCAATTTTTCCGTTAGATTTTTCTTCTTTGACTGATGTTGGCTTTTCAATTATAGGCCCTGCTAATGTTTTATGAGTAGAGTTTTTATAATTGGCTCGTTTCAACTTCGGATGTGATAAGAGATCTTCAAAGATTGGATTAGATTTTGATGTGATATATTTCGAATCATTTGTACTGGATATTGATTCCAAATAAGTATTTTCTAATTTCTCTTCATTAACTAGTTTTTCTTCATTACTCTATAAAACGATTAAGATAAATATTATTTATATCGATATTATAGTATATTATGCACGAAAGACAGAGCGGCTGCGATTATAGACGACTATGAAGTTGGCCGTGCGAGTTGAAGGCGAGGGCAAAGCCCGAGTCATAGTCGAGGCGGCCAATTCACACGAGTCTCTAATCGTCGCTATTTTTTGTAATAAGTGTAAGGAGAGTGCCGTGTCCCCTTCTGTTTGGATGGTTTCCAAGGAGATACGGACGAAAACTTGCTACTTTCCGCCCTAGGATGGAAAACGACTAGATTCCTTCCGCGTCTCTTTGGTAACCAGCAAGTTTTCGTCCTTGTATATAAGCAGCTAGTTTACCTCTTCTAAACAGGACGGAAACAAGGCAGTTTTCGTGAACGTGTTTTTTATTAATTTATACACTGTGTTTTTTTTATTAATTTATACACTGAAAAATGAAATAGTATATTTCATTTTTCAGTGTATAAATTAATAAAAAAAACACAGTGTATATAATAGTATATTTATCAATAAATTCTGGGGTATTGAACCTATATGTACTCTGTAGGTGTAACTGTAATAATTTATGGAAAAACTAAGTATATGTAATGCATACAGTTCTATAAACATAGAATACTATACAATTTGTATAGAAAAAACAACAATCAAGTTCATCTCGAAGAGGACCAGGACGTCCAAAAATTATTAGAACTGGAAAGCCGGGCAGACCATCGAAACAATACAAGATGAAGAAAGATACATCTTGCGAACCAAATTCCACTTCAGACGTTCTGGAGCGTGAAGATAAAAATTTGTGACTAGCAGCTATGCAAAAGGAATACGACACCTTAATGGAAAACAAAACTTGGATTCTAGTCTCACGTCCAAAAAATGAAAAAGTTTTGTCAAACCGGTGGGTTTTCAGAATAAAAACTAACAAGCAAGGAGAAATCGAAAAATACAAAGCGAGGCTGGTAGCAAGAGGACATACTCAAAAATATGGCATTGATTATGACGAGGTATTCGCTCCTGTTGCGAGATACGATATTATTAGGACATTACTCGCAGCATCTGTGTATGATGAAATGCACGTTCACCAAATGGAAGCGTGATATCGGCCTACGTACAGAGAGAATTACACGAAAATATATTAATGGAGCAGGCCTTAATGTTTATCAAACCCAAATATGAAGTAAAGTCTGTAAACTCCTAAAACCTCTGTACGGCCTAAAACAATCTGGTCGTGAATGGTACAAAAGGTTGGACAATTACATATTAAAAGAAGGTGGCAAACGTACTCCGGCAGATCCCAGTGTGTATGTAATAGGCGAAAAGAATGACAGAGTCATTATCATCATTTATGTAGATGATTTGATTTTATCCTCCAAAAATATTGAAAAATTGAAAATCGTCAAATCGAGGCTAAAATCGGAGTTCAAAATAACTGACCTGGGAATGGTGAACAACATTTTGGGATTTGACGTGCAACGAGACGGGAACACAGGAATCATTCGACTTTCACAGAAGAAGTACGTGCAGCAGGTCCTTGAAAAATTCAACATGCAACACTCGAAGACAGTTTCTACTCCTATAGAGTCGAACACGAAGATCACAAAGGAAATGTGCCCTAATACCGAAGAAGAAAAATCAGCAATGGAAAACGTACCGTATAGGGAATTAGTAGGGGGATTAATTTATTTAGCAAACGCGACGTGACCGGATCTTGCATTTTCGGCCAGTTTATTGAGTCAATTTTGTGCAAATCCCGGAAAAGAACATTGGGTCACTGCTAAGCGAGTTTTAAAATAATTGAAAGCAACCTGCGATTATGGTATTGTATACACAAAGGACAACGAACAATTGCGTGCATATACTGATTCCGATTGGGGCGGTGATTTGGACGATCGAAAGTCTTGTTCGGCCAGCGTATTAATGTTGCCTGGAGGTCCAATTAGTTGGAAATCCAGAAAACAATCCTCTGTAACCTTATCTACTATAGAAGCTGAATATGTCGCACTTTCCGAGGTGTCTCGCGAAGTTATATATATTAAACGATCATTAAAACATATGGGATTCGACAAATTTGTGAATGAACCGATAAAAGTCTATTGTGCAATCAAAGCGCGATTGAATTATCGAAAAATGCGGTTCATCATAAGCGCAGCAAACATATTGACATAAGTTTTCATTTTACCCGAGAATTAATTGAATCAAAGGATATCGAAATTCATTATTTGTCAACTGACAATATGGTTGCTGACATATTGACAAAATCTTTGAGCAAGTGTAAACATGATCGATGTATAGAAATGTTAAGTTTAAAATAGATTATTTACGTATAAAATTGAGAGCTTATATCGAGAGGGGGAGTGTGAAGATTGAGTCGATATATGCTCTATTTTACCGACGGTTATAGATGGCGCTATTATAGTTGGCATTATTACAATATCATTTTCTTTGTTAAAGTCAGTCTTTCGCCGGTAGCCATCATACAAAGTTCTCATTAAGTTGATTGTATTTGATTGAATAAACTAAGCTGAGTTATATAGAAGACCACGAACTTTATTTAAACTATACATCTAATCTCCTGACAAATATCTATGTCTTTCTGCAAATAGAATAAATTCTGGTAATTATTCGGAATGTCCCCCCCCCCCTAAGGTAAGTAACAAACACATGAAATCGATGTATTTTTTCGCGCTGATCACAAAAAATTAAAAAAAAATGTTGGTGCTCTCTTGCCGTTCAAATGTTATGGCCAAAAAACGGTAAAAATATCTGTTTTTCGCAAATAACTTTGAAACAGGTAATCAAAACTAATTTTCTTTTGCATATTCGTAATCCGCAGAAAAAAATACAAAGAAAACATGTTTTATATCGTCTGGAAGTGTGGGGATTGTCTCCCTGTAGACCACAATATTTAAAATTAAAATTTTAATTATTTAAAAATGGCTAGATAAACTCATTTATCTACCAAAGGGAATACCTTTTTTTCCGTGTAATAAACCAATTTTTACACCGACCTGCAAAAAAATTGCGACGTTGCGTAACTTTTCATAAGAAGAAAACGAGAATGAGATTAAATGAAACGAGATTGAAACGAGAGGGAACCGAAATTTAAACGAAAATGAGAGCATAATGCTACTTCTGAGCCGTGTGCGCGATAATCCACTCCGTGCCTTCCACTCCGCGGGATTTGTCCTCTCAGGCCTGGAGATATTTAAACCGGGGCTTGTACTTGTAGCTAGAAACGAAGTGTTCAGGAAAATTATTGTTGTTCTCTCTTTGCACATCTTCATTCTCTGACACTTGGAATTTACTTTGGTAATGTGAAACACATCACACGATCTATGATTCCTGGACCCCCACAATTTCGTGAATTGCTATTTAAGTTGGCAACAACATGGATACCGCCAGCTGAACAGAGAGAACGGATTGTCAGAATACAACGCGAGGTTTATGATTTGAAAGTTTGAATTGCGCGACTGCAATTCTATAAAAAAATATATTATATTTATTAAAAAATATGTAATATCAAATTGTTTAACAAATTTTAGTTCGGGTTATTGATTTATAATTGTTTATTTAATACTGAAATAAAATTATATTTACTTGAATGTGTTACTGTGGGGGATTGTATGTTAGCCGTTGTAAGCTGCTGTCCCTGGGTAGAGGAGATGAAACTCCTTTTGAAGGAATGTTGAAGGAGTGGAGGGTAGAGGATGTTTTCCCTCAGTGCGTTCAGAAAGGAGTGGAACGCCTGTAATATGGATGGCTATGAACAGCTGGTAACTAGCTGACTTAGGCTGCCGATGAGGCAGCCGTGGTTGTGGAGCAGCTGAGATGGACTTGAGAGACACCTCTTCCTGGTAAGGAACGAGGAGCTAGTGTTGAGCGCTAGGTGGCTCTGAGGGGGGAGAACTCGACGAAGGAGGAGTTCTTGCTGGGTTGCCCGGTTGAACTTGGTGCGGCCAAGCGTCGAGTGGATTGACTGATTCGTCCGGGTGAGAGGCGCTGAGTGGCCTGACGCGAGGTTAGGGAGAGTGCTCCATGAGGGTGAGTTATCGACGCGTAGTATGGGACTGCCGTCGAGCTTCCTCGTGCGGAGGGGCGTATGACGCGGAGTGGCCTGCCGTGGAGATGAGGGAGAGTGGCGTATGGCGCTGAGTGGCTTGCCGTGGAGATGAGTCCACGTAGACGAGCCTCGCCTCGTCTAGTGGATTAAGAAAGGTGAGCAATGTGGAGAACGTTAAGTACAAGCAGCTACTGCGTCCTGGACAGAACTGATTTGAGCACGAAAAGTTCGTGCGTTATATAATTTCTTATAGAGTTAAGAGGGCGACGGGTGGATAGAAGCGAGCAAATTAGATATATAAAATGAGTTTTTCTGAAGTCCTCGATCGGCGTAAACATCTCAGATAAGATAGTTGGAAATCTCTAACAGTTACTTTATTATTTAATAATCTTATATATATATATATAAACATTTCAGATGTTACTTATCGGGTAGCTCTCCCAATTTGAGTCGCTTGATACGTGTCTGAATATTTCAAATTCAAATAATTTTCAAATTTAGGAGGGAAATTCAAAATTAGCAAATCCAAAAATTTGCTACCTCATAAATACCGTTTTATCCAAATGTATTATTGGGTCCGACCCAATAAGTACCAAATATCCATATTATACTTATTCTTCCTTGTAAATACCATATACAAATTAATTATTTAAATCTCGTAAAGATTTATAACTATTTCTTTTCTGTATTTATTGTAATTTAATTGTTTAATTAATTGTTTAATATATTTTATTTAAATTACATATATTTCATCTATTTTTTTTAAATTCATCCGAGTTTTAATCAATTATTAATTTTTTCTTAGTTATAATTATTTATTATGATACTTTTTTAAATGAGAAAATGTAATTTTATATAATTTAAAAGAGATGTTCGTAGGTAAAGTTTGTGATTTAATTCAATTTTTTTTAATTATAATTTACCTGATACTCTTTGACAATAATATTATTATCAGATGATTTGAATTAATTTTTTAAAACGTGTAAATTGTAATATGGTAGTCAATATTAACAATCGATACTGTGGGGGATTCTACGGGAGCCGTTGTAAGCGGCTGCCCCCGGGTAGAGGAGATGAGACTCCTCCTGGTGGAAGGGTCAAGGAATAGAGGGTGTAGGATGTTTTCCCTCAAGGATAGATAGATAGAGGTTCTATAATCTTTTAATTTTCTCAGCTAGTTACATTAAAGTTTAAATACAAATTATTGAATACAAACTAACATGTCTAGTGGTCCATGTGACACTTATCGCAGGTTTATAAAAATATAATAAATAAATATAAAAAATAAATTAATAAAAATAATAAATAATAAATAAATAAATATAATAAATAAATAAATAAAATACATTTATGATACATTAAAAGACAACGGAACGAATATAAGGACGAAGACAACTATTGTTAACGCGCAAAGGTTAACGGATAGGTTTGTTGAATGAAATTTGTGAGGGGAGGTTCGTCAATTAGAAAAACCCCAAAATTGCTTAATAAACAAAACAATTATTTATTAAAAATAAACCAGTTATTAATAATAAAAGCGAATTGTAGTGTACAATTGAATTGTACAATATAGGTGATCAATAAGCTCGAAATATTTGATCAACAAGCGAACTTAGTAATAGCGGTATAATAATTGAGTAAAAAGTATAGCGGTATAATAATTGAGTAAAAAGTATAGCGGAATAATAGTTTAATAGAATTTAAAATATATCAGCGTTTAAACTTGATTAAAATGAAGGGTACTTATACGATATATAGCTCAATACAAACTGACTTTTGGAGCCTGATTTTTCCCCTTTTATAGTTTGCTGAAATAAACAATTAGTACATTTGATCTGTTTATATCTCTTTTTTCGAAATAAATTGAATTAGTTTTTTTTCTCCCGAATTAAATGTTAGGCTATCTAATACTGCAATGATAACAACGATGTAACCGACACTCGTTTAGTCACGAATATAAACATATCTAATTTCGCCTACAGAAAATAAACTCTTTTTCTTTTATATGAACTTGAAATATAAATTAATTAAATCAAATCAAAAGTAATTTTAATTTCTACATTTTTATAATTAATTTTTTCCACATTTTTGTCTTAGGCCGAAACATACCGCCCCCCTTGCGTCAGGAGAAACCTGGCGCAACAAAGGGATAATTGCAGTATATACCTTTTGTTTTTACATAATTTTATCAATGATCAAAATAAATTTATTATGAAATAAATACATCAATTTATTGTTTATCTACTATTAATTAATATTGAAGATGAAAAAGCGAATAAAATTAAAAAATAAAAAAACTTGCAGGGCTGTTCTATTTGGGATAAGGGTAGTTTCCCTGTTCCTTTAAGCCGCTGCAACTCTCTCTCTTCTGCTTCTGTCCCTCTTTATTTGTTTTGGCTTGACCGAAACTATGCTATATTTAAAGCGCACAATTGGTGTATTGCTCGTTTGAATTTTGATTGGGAGGTCTTAACCGTGACGACACGAATCAGGCCGTCCTTTCCTGGGAATACCTCTATAATGCGTCCTAATTCCCATTTACAAGGGGGCAAAAGGTTGTTTTTTATCAATACCAATGTGCCTTTTGCAACGTTTTTATGCGTGGTATTCCATTTGTTACGTTTTTGTAAATTGGCAAGATAATCCGTTTGCCATTTTCTCCAGAATATTAATGTTAATTTTTGAACTGTTTCCCATCGAGATAAAAGTGTTAAATTTTTATCGTACTCTGTTTTGTTTGGTGGGGCTAATAGTGGAGCTCCTATTAGAAAATGAGCTGGCGTTAACGCAGATAAATCATCTATATCCTCACTCAGAGGAGCGAGTGGGCGTGAATTTAAACAAGCTTCAATTTTGCATAAAAGCGTATTCATTTCTTCTACAGTTAATGTTAATTTTCCCATCATACGTTTCAGATGGTGTTTAACCGATTTGACCCCAGCCTCGTGTAATCCGCTGAAATGTGGTGCGGCAGGTGGGTTAAAATGCCATGTGATACCTTTATTGGCTAATTTTCCCAACAATGTTTCATCTTTCGTGAGGCTCTTGAACCGCGATTGAAGTTCGCGATCTGCTCCCACAAAGTTTGTTCCGTTGTCACTAATAATCTTTTGTGGCAATCCGCGGCGAGCTGTGAATCGTTCAAACGCTGCCAGAAATGCGTTTGTTGAGTAATCACTTACTAATTCTATGTGAATTGCTCTTGTTGCGTGACAGACAAATACAGCAATATATCTCTTGTGTGCTATTTTTCCTCTTCCCGAACTGTCTCTTACGAAAAAGGGACCTGCGTAATCTATGCCTACTGTCAAAAATGCTCGTGTGAACTTGGTGCGATCCACCGTGAGTGGAGCCATTTGTTGACGACAACTTTGCGCGCGTTCTCGTGTGCAAGTAATGCACTTAAATATAATTTTTCTTGTTATATTTCTACAATTCAGGATCCAAAATCTTTCCCTTGCAAGGCGAATTGTCAGTTGTGTACCTCCGTGTAGTGAATTTAAATGACATTGTTGTATAATAAGACGGGATACGTGGTGATCGGGTAAGATTATTGGATGTGTTTTTTCGAAGCAGAAATTAGCGTTTTGGAGGCGTCCTCCAACTCTCAAT
>JABFPN010006947.1:0-10905 GCA_022817305.1 Leptoteleia sp. ZL-2020 | reverse complement strand
TCCCTTTTTTTTTTTTTTTTGTTTTTTTTTTTTTTTTTAATAAATAAACAAAACGAGAAACGCAGGGAAAACTCGTTATGAGCTGAGAAATGACAACATTTTGGTTTTTATGAATTCAAATGAGAACACTAACATTCCCGCGACTTTTAATTACACGAAATTACAATATTTAATTTCATTTATCTTTTTCAAGCTTCATAAATAATCCGCGCTCTCCTAAAACGCGCAATAAAATCCCTTTCATTGAATTTAAATGTTTACTATATTATTTGTAATTACGCATGTATGGCATTATACGCAGAAAAAAAAACAGCGCGGGATATTATCGCGCCATCTGATATCATCGTAAAATTACTTGGATGAGTCTTGCTTTCTTACTTGTAACGAAGCTATTTTCTTTTATGTTTGGTAAACGCTGTTCTTCACTTGAGATTTAATTTTATCGTTACTTTTAAACGCGATTTATTTTCGCCAATAAATCTACTTGCCGAAAAATTACTGGATTTAGCATGGGACATTTTTATAACCGTGGGAAGCAGCGCTGGAATTCGTTTTATTTCACTTTAATTTATATTAATCATCGTGATATGTTTTAATTTTAATTGATATTCATCGTACTCGAACTCAATTTGAAAAGAAATATCACAAAGTTGGTGGTCTTAAAATTAAAATGTCTTAATTTTATTTAAAATTACATTTTTAGGTTGGTACTCCTTCATTTTAGGCTTTGAACTATAAAATGAAAATTGAATTTCCCTTTTAGGTACACCGAGAGAAATTTATTAGTAGTTAATAGTATGTTTTATAACAGCTCAGTATAATATTTATATTTATAATTTTTTATATATAAAAGTAACATTTTAAAAACGTATTAGAAAAGAATGTTCCTATCTAGGAATAGAAGCTATAAAAATATTCTTCGTCAAACTGCAGTGAGAACATTTCCAGTCACTATTACTTCTAAAGACCCCCACCACTAAGCGGAGAATAGTGATAAAGTGTACGACGGGGAACTGTGATGCAACGAGTTCTATTCCTTAATCACACTTTTTTCTAATATTTTTTCTAAAATACTACATCATTCATAAGAATACGCATTATATTATAAGGAAGTACATTATATACTAATATAACTTATTACTAAATATAGTAGCAACCATAAATAAATCTCCCTCGATGATGCAACACACCACTTAAACTTATACACACTTAAAATATAGTTATCTGCTGGCAGATGGCGCGACAGTCGACCCAATCCTAACGGTCATCGCGGAAACTAACGCAAAAATAAATCGACTCTCCCCACCCCGCGAAACTAACGTCCTCGTAACTTAAAAGCGTCGTACAATTTACCGATAATACGCATTAAGGGCGAAAACCAGTGTCAGAAATTCGAAGCGTCCGCGCTTACGAGGGACTTATAAACACTGTGTTTATAATGCGCCTATAAGTAATAAGATAGCAACCGCCGAGTATCTTGATCTTTCACGACTTTATCTCGCATCGCTCGCCCCGGCGTCGTACATTATATTTCTTTTCGATTTCTTACGGAAAACCGACTCAACTGTCAATTAGTCCGGCCACTTAGTCGCCAGTCGATCGCGCTCTATGTATATATATGTGTAACAAGTGGTTCAGATAATGTTCATTACAAACTGATAGATATGAGATATCACGGTCCGATTGCGAAAAAGGTTTGTTTGACGACCGATCGACGGTTAAGTGTTGAAACAAATTCATCCCGCGATTACGTCGAGGCGCCACAAATGAAATCCTCTTCGGGCCAGAGGAATTCCTATTTCGCGGGATTATGAGACTTTGAGAAGGATAGGAATATAAAATTCAGGATCAGGGGGGGGGGATGGAAGGAGGTGAAGATAAACTAATTGTTAATTGATTTTTATTCCATTGAGGTGATAAGTAATTGATTGGACATTAAGAACGCGGCTGAGGAAACTGCTTATCACGATTAATAACTGGTTAAGAGGTGGCGTTCGTATCTGAGAATAATGTTTAGTTGCTATTATGTACTTTGTGGGTAATAATTGCAAGCGGCTTAACTTCTATGTGTGTGTGTGTTATTGAGATCGAAGTTCGTAAATACGATTCTCTGTATTTGGCGGACAGCTGCGTTTGACTGATTTATGTTTATGCAAATTTCAATTGGGAATGATGCAAAAGGTGTTTTCTTTTGTTTTTTTGGTACGATAATGTTGAATTTTTATCCGGAAGATAAATATTCGGGTATTGTGTACAATTGGAAGATGTTTTTTTTCATTTTACTAAGGTTACGTTGAGTTTGATTTGAAAACTATATTTTATCAACTATACTATTAACCATACTAGAGTTATATTTATGAGAATTAATAATAATACATTTTCAAAATACAAAACATAAACAACTTTGTATTTGTAAACAAATCCTCATATTTACAAACATTGTTTGTTTACATTCCTCACTTTAATAACATTTTATCCCCCTTTTAATGCCCCAAAAGCATCAGATGTAAACAATAAACCTCAATATACCTACATAAGTTAATTTTATCTACATTGTTCAAACTTACTGAACAAATCAGTGTATTAAAGCGAAGTTCGCCAAACAAAGAATAAACAACCCTCTTAAAATTCTAATTTATTTCATCATATCACAATAACAACGCTTCGATCACAAAGGATCCTCATAACAAATCACTCTAATTCAACATCATAAAATCTTCTCTCCCACAAAAATCCAATACTTAAAACAAAACACTGAAAATAAAATGTGTAATAAATAAAAACACCTCAATCCCCCTGAAATTCAATTACCATTCCAATTAACCGGATATTCCCCGACCCGAAAAGTTCATCCTCAAACTCCCGAACCCTCGACGGGACTAGTATCTGCCATTAAAAGTCTAATGTCTTTTGATTGGTTAAGCAAGCGGAAGACGAAGGCGAAGACGCGGAGAGGAAAGGATAAATAAAAGTGAAGAAGTGGCCAGGTATAATGCGCGCGCGGGACCGGCGGAAGCGGGGCCGGGGCCGGGGCCGGGGTAGGGCGGGGAGGGGTACGGCGGGCCCCGGGTAGGGGGCGCGGAGGGGCGCAAGGGGACCCGTTGCCGTACGCACACTGGCGCGCCCTGGCTTTGGGTTTTCGGGCCGCGGGAATGCCGAGGACGCGCAACCGCCGTGCGGCAGGGATAGGTCGGGGCTTGGTTTATGAGGGCCTATGGGGGCCCCGCGCGGGCGCTCTTCTTGTTCCCTTTTGTCGCTGAATTGCGCGCCGGCGAGGAAGCCGCCGCCGCCGCGGCCCCACCGGAGTTCGACGCTCCGAAGGATATTGCAAAGACGATGATGCCACGGCTGGATAAGCGCCCGAGCGCTTTTCAAGATTTAAAAGCCGACGCCGGAATAAAGTCGTACGCGGGTACGACATCGGCCCTCGATTCCATCGCCTGTATTCTTAATGGAGCCGCCGCGGGCCGGGGAACGTCGGCCCCAATCTAAGCATTGTTCGTGGGACGCCATTTGTAATTGGTCCTGGGGGCAATTCGAAAGAAACCCGTGGAAAATAACCGGGGACAAAAGGGGTGAAAGGTTGGATTGATAACAGAAAAAATTGTTTTTTGGTTCGCATTCCGATGGGTTTGTAGTTGGGTAAAGAATGATCTGAAAACATTTGAGATACGCAGAAAAGGGTGTGAAAACTTTTTGGAACTAAGGAATGAAACGTTTTTTTTTTCTAAATTTAGCAAGATAAAGAATGTTTGGAAATATTTGGAAGGTCAAATTAGTGAAACAAAAATAATAATATGATAATCTGGAATCTTTTAAGCTGAACAGAAATAGGTGTAAAAACCTTATGGAACTGAGAAATGAAACTGTATTTTTTTCTAAATTTAGCTAGAAAAAAGAATGCTTGGAAATATTTGGAAGGTCAAATTAGTGAAACAAAAACAATAATATTATTTATTTACATCTTAAGGTCATCAAAATGGATGTAAATACAAAACAAAAACAATGTAGTTCACATCTTCATAAATTCTGAAATACTTTTACAAGACCCAAACTCCAACCACCATTTAGAATCTTTTCAACCTTTTTAAGTTTACCATCTACTGGGTTAAATTTCTATTCCCCACTTAACCACATCTTCCAACAGTTTTTTTTTCACCTTATAAATTTTTTTCTTTTTCACCTTATAAATCTAAAAGCAACTAACAACAAAAATGAAAGATCATACCAGGCCAAAGAAGAAACCATACACAAAACTAAAGGGGAACAAAGGTGAACGAATTGTAGGCGGGGAAACCAAAATAAAAAAAAAAAATGTGACCAACGAAAAAGGGCGGGAAAAACAAAGTCAACACAGGGACGGAGGTAAAAGCGAAAGCGAAACTTAGCGCGACAAACGAAGATAAAGGCAATAAATTAAGGGGAGGAAGAAGAAAAAAAAAAAAAAAATAAAGCTGGCCATTAATGTTGAACCAAAGTCCGTCCATTCGATTCTTGCGAGGCCGCCGCGGCTCAACTCCCCACGGCCCCTTAAAGATACTTCCCATTCAAGCCGACTTCCTCTCCCAAATAAATTTCCTTTGTCTACGCTACGTTCGGGGGCAATTAAGTTCACGCAGGCATATCGAATAGCCGATTTTCGTTGGCGTTCGGCTACCTCATTTTGCGCCGTCCGCTCCTCTCCGTCCACGGTCTTATTCCCTCCTCGCCTTGCTGCCTCTCGCTCGCACCGCGTAGGTGAGAGGGAGACGGAGCGAGAATGCGAGAGGATGGCGCGGCGGGGAGGGGGGCTTTCGACGGGGAGAGGGGGGGGGAAAAAAGAAAAGAACGCGCTGCTGGCGGACCGAGGAAGAGGGTAGGGGCAGTGGGAGGGGGGGTAGAGGTTCCGAGGGGGAAGGGGCGCGGAGGCTTTCGGCGGTTAGTGGAGTGACTGAGCGAACTCGAGTGAGCGAGTATTTTCGCTGGCCTTGACGCAACGACGGAGGGCGATGCACCTCTGGCGAACACACTGCGAAACCGGGACCGTCGCGATCGGACGCACACAGTGCGCGCCTCTGTGTGCCATCCTGCCGCTCGACCGTACACACGATTTCGTTAATTCTATGAAAACTTTCGCCATGCTCGACAAATCCCCCCTTTATCGCTGCCCCATAATTCGAATGATCGCATTAATTATCGCGCGCGGTTATGGATTCCGCGCGGTTCCATATTTCTACTTGGAAACTTTTCGGTGTTGCCAAATAATATTATTAAATTTAAGTGGTACTAGAAAATGAAACGTTTTCATTATACCCAATTGTAAACAAGCTTTGTTTTTGTTTTCTATTTACATCCATTTCTATGTCCTTTGGATGTAAATAAATAATATTGTTTTTGTTTCGTTAATTTGACCTTGCTAATATTTACAAACAGTTTTTCTTCCTAAATTTAAAGAAAGAAACGTTTCGCTCCTCAGTTTTAGTTTGACAAAGGAATTTAAAAGATGGGAATTTATTATGGATGATATATTATAAATTGATGAAAAGGAAAATTTAATTCTTTTTTCTTTTTTTTTTTTTTAGGTAAAATATAATGGATAGTAATGTCAGCATCTGAAGGTTATGGGGAGATAAAAAATTTGAGAATTAATCCGGTTCAAAAAACGTTTTATACCGTGTAAATTTTAAAAAAAAAATGCACGCTGAACAAACTTGTAAAAAAAAAAAGAAGAGTTTTACATAAGACGATTGCATAAACGAGTCTATTAGTTACCAGCGCCGAGATTTGATTACTGCTTTATTTCAATTAATATCGAGCGCGATTTTTTCTTCTTTCTTTATTTACTTTTATTGAAATAACTTCGCCATTTTATGAGCAATAATATAAATTTAGATTACATTACTGGAAAACTGAAACATTGTGCAGATTAAAGATATATAAAACGCATTCGCCGTACGGATGGCCTAGTTATTTCTTATTTATATCTGCCTTAACTAGACTTTTTCTGGCCATTGCGAGCAAAGTTTTTCATCGCATCGAGATTTAGTGAAATTGCATAACTGAAATACAAAATAACCTTCGGAAACTTAATTTCAACAAATATCCAGCTCTTGAAGGTGTCTTTAAAAACATTTTTCAAATATCATTAAAAAGAAAAAAAGTCTGATATAAAACTGAATAAAATTTTAAGCCAACGATTCAAGATCAAAACTTTTAACCGCAAAAATTCCTTCAATCAAATTACGGTCATTATAAAACTATTTTTCTAGGGGAAATACCGCGAAGAGTATTAACATTCAAAAAAATAAAGAAAGAAAAAACGGTTTGAAGAAAGAAAATTCGAAATTCAAGTTATAACAATTCGTCGCGAAATTGAATGTGGGACAAAGTTGGCCGAGGTAAGTGAGCGGCACAGTTTTTTTGGCAGTGCGGCGCGCGCGCGACACTTGTGTTGGTGTTGCGTGCGTGTGCGCGCGAGCCACAAGCGGGAACGCATCGGTCCAACGTTCGGGCCCATTCCGAATCGCGAATGCCCGACACTGACCTCACCCAACTGACGGCCAGTTGCCCCCGTCGCGCGTACACTGTCGGCCAAAAGTCGACCAGGAATTCGCTCTCCCGAGCGCTGAATACACTCCGAGCATTTGAGCGCTTCCGGCGCGAGAAGGATAGCGACAACAGGTGCTCCAAAACAAGCGTTTCCGGCGCACGAGATCGCGATGAGAAGCACGAGAAAAACTTGGAAAATTATTTGAAACCCGTCCTGCGATAATACCGCTTTGAATTCTTCGAGCGCCGCGTGTTATATTACGAATTTGTTAAATCAACGAAGAAATTAAAAACCCAATGGAAAATGATTTTAATAATAAAATATTGTCATTGTTAATTTGTAACTTGAAGCTGTTGATAAAATTAAACAATTCAGTTTTAATAATAGTTAATATTAGGTATTTTTATAACATTTTTTTAATTGTTAATTAAAAAATTATATAATATTGTAATATTAGCGATTTGAATTTCGCGCTTCATGATTGGCGCGAAATTTAAATTCATTTTCTTGTCAAAGAGATGTAAAATTGAAGTTTTTCAAATTTTATCACTAATAACCAGTGTTTTTAAACTATTATATATTAAATATATTTTATGAAACAGTGAAATAGAGGAATGAAACGATGGGGTAAAGTTCTAAAGTTCTTCTATTTTCTTTAAGAATTTTTTGACAGTTGCACATTCACAATTTTATTACGAGCGAGGCAGCAAAATGGCCTATATGATGACGTTTAATGATACTCGTATAAATCGTGCCGAAGATTCTGAGCTAGGATATTTTTAGCACGTTTATGTAAACGAGATGACTAAGGATGTTACAGGAAGGTTGCTTTACACCGCGTGATAATTGAGAATAGTGAAAGTAAAGTGTTAGTACATTGTGTTAGAGAACTGGAGGAGAACTGCGTTTTGCATGATATTACTCAGGTATTTCTATCGATATCAACGCTAGTAATTTATTTAAAAAAAAATACAATTTGGCTTGATCCAAAGAACTTTAGTTTTAAAGCCACTAAAATAGAAATTATATCGCAACCATTTTTACAATCATTGAAAAAACTATTAAATTACTTTATTTTAAATTTCCCGCCCAAAATAATATTAAGAAATAAAATTAAATTCACATAATGCCTTCAAAGTACTAATCGTTATTATATTAGATTAAAAAGCAATGTATCGTACGGAAATATCCCCAAACAACTTTCCAATTTTGAATATACGCCATGATATATAACGGTCACTTAAATCTAGCGCGAAATTCAAACTTTCATTCAATTAAAACAGTATTTCCCAATAAAATTGACAATAATTATGCCTAAAAAATTATTATTTCTATTCGGAAGTTGAAATATTTTTGTCGTAAAAATGTAGATACACAAAATGCAGAATTGAAATAAGCGAGCATAAACGAAAGTAACTCGGCGTTTGCTTTCGTTCATTCGCTCGCGATAACGGCCATAAAAATAGAACGTCCAGAGGCGAAAACATTTGTAATGTAAAACAAAAGCGCGTTTTTATTTTTTTTTTCTTTTATCATTGGGCAAAATTTTGCCGATAGCGCGCGATCGTCGGAGATCATCGAAGCGTAGGTAAGCGCGCGCGTCAGCGCATTATGCAACCGAGTTTTAGTGGGTCGTATAGTTGCGCCACGAACGTCGTCGCCCGCTAGTCGGGCGTCCGCATATATAAACGTGGATGCACGATATGCCGCGCGTACACGTTAAACGCTTATTCCGCTCGTCCCTTTTTCGCTTCCTTTTTACGCTTTTGCAAATCGTAAAACGCAATTTAAAAATGCATATTTCACGTGCTGCTTGTTTTTCGAAGATAAATTGCTAAATCGATGCGTCTTAACGTTACAATAAATTTTTCACGCCCGCTTATGCTCCGCGCGCGCGCTCGATAATTTATGTTTGTTTAATACATGTTAATTTATGTCGCGACGTTAAGTCGCGCGCTATAAATTGTCAAAAAATCGGCCCTTCATTTTAATGTCAAATAAATTTTCGAATTTTAAACGCCCCTCATATTTTAAATCGTTCTCCCCTTATCGGGGATTATGTTTCACTATTTTTGTGGGGCGTCACTCGTTAAAGTTAAAGTTTTGCAAATAATTTAAAAATGCGGTGCAAAAGTATCGAGCGCAATTTTTGCCGATAATTAAAGTTAATTTAGTGAGTTAGTGATGCATTATTATTCTAATCCACTTGCATTAGATGAATTAGTAATTTTCACTTCACTTAAAATTCAAATTACGCGGCATTAATTAGGCGCGGAAATTTGAAAGCAATTTTTGTTCAGGTCAAATTTTTTGAATTGAAATTAACATTTTTGGAGAGTATCCGTGTTAATTTCACCAATTACATAATTCTACATTATTATACTGCACCATTTATAATATTGAAATATATTTTAACTGTATTATTAATAGAAACTTGCCGCATTGATGCAAAGTTTTACCGGGCTTTAATTCGATCATGCTCACAATTATATTTACTCAGAATCTTTCGCGAAATCAACAGGCAAATGAAAAGTAGACCACTTGTTGTGTTAAACGGGGCTCTCGGTTTATCTTTATGAAATTTTGGCGCAGGAATTCATTTGGAAAATTTCGATTTAACAACTTTTTTTAACTTAAACAGAACTGTAGCCAACTTAAAAACTATAATTATGATTTACTTTTTACATCCAATTTCAAAATTTAAAAAGAGTATAATTCAAAAGTCACTAAATAATAACAATAATAATAATTTGCAAACTTAATATATTCTCGTATTCATATTATTATGTAATTAAACACGTTTATAAATAAAAACAAGAAAAATCTCAAAGAGGAAGATTGTTAATTTTATATATATTTTTTAATTCTTCCGAGAGAGCGAAGGATGGAATTAATCCGAAAAGACTTTGCAGTAAAATTCTGTTTGCGTTGAACAAAGTTGAAATTCGCTTTTGCGCCGCAATTGTTTGGCGACGCCAAGTATTATCCTCGGACCCGGTTGGCATATTCTGGTAAGTTCGTCGCCTTCTGGCGGGCTGGACTTCGATCGCGCGAGAATGCCCGCATTCGGATAAGCCGCCTCGTGTGTCCGTTTCTGTGTGTGCATCCTTTGCAAATACGAAAGCACCGTATAAATGTCTTAGTCACGGAATACCGCCGCTAACTGGCGCAGTAGGTAGCCAGCGATAAATAAATAATTCCTTTAGTCAAACTTTCGTGTCATTTTGTTACGTACCGCTTGCATTTAAAGCATCATGCCATTATGTTTTTTTCATTTTCGCTTCATTTTCACTTCCACTTCTTCCGGCTCTATTGATAAGTCGACTTTCATTATTATAATCCGTCCAATAAGGCTTTTTACCGAGCATTTCTAATGGAATTTTCAAATTTCCCGCCATTAATTAGGCGGGAATTTCAAAAAGTTCATCATTGTAAGTGAATAAATTCACAGTAGAAATTAATTAACTGCATTTTCGTATACAATTCAATTGAACAGATGAAATTTAACGTGCAGGAGATGGATTTTTGAACGAACGAGCGCCGGGGACGTTCCAGTTCATTTTTATTTATATTCCATTATGTAATTTTTTTTTCTTTTTTTATTAATAAAAGTTGGACTTAAACATTTCTTGGATGTAAGTTTTGTAATGTAATTGTGTTATATTGAACTGCTTGGCGGCGAATTTTGAAGCACTTTTTGATAAGTTGGAAAGTACGTGAAATAGTTTTAGAGCACCGTGTATATGCCACAGGTTGATAGCCAACCTACGTGTCCGATTTGCGGACGTACCTTTCGAACTTTGTATTGCTTGTTTCCTCGTGAGTGGAATCAAACTTTAATAAATTGTTCCAAGTATCGAACGAAAACGAGGATTGTACTATTCGCGGTTTTGCGAATTACATAATAAATTTCATTGTTTATATACGTAATAAAGAAACTCATAAATACTTTCCATCATTTTAAACACAATTAATTATCAACTTTTCTATCAACAAACACCTTAAAACTTATAAATCTATAAAATAATAATAAGATGATGCAAAGTGTTTACTTATTGTTATTCGTAACTCCAATTTTTAATTTAAAATCTACGAAAAATAATGATGCAAAGAAAAAACAACATCGTCCCTCCGTCACATGCGCAGGATAAGAAGTTCATAAGAATTAAATTAAGGTATGTACGCTGAATTAATAATTGAAGAGGAAGGAAATGCAATTTATCTTCCAAATATGGCGGGAAATTTGAGCCGAAATAAATCTTGGCTCCGCGAAGGAGGTCAAAAGTAACGTGAAATTGTTATTTGACGATGGTAATAATTTATGAATTCATTGGGTTTGGGAGGGGGAGGAGGGGGGGGGGAGAAAAAAGTCGCAG
>JABFPN010006946.1:0-10906 GCA_022817305.1 Leptoteleia sp. ZL-2020 | reverse complement strand
AAAAATGGCTTGGCGGTAAGAGATTTGCGGACAATGAAGAAGTAATCGAAGCTGTAAATGGGTATTTTGAGGAGCTTGACGAATCAGTCTATAGAGATGGCATTACTAGACTAGAACACCGCTATGAGAAATGTATCAGCCTTGGAGGAGATTATGTTGAGAAATAAAAAAAAAAAAAATTCTTAAAAACGTTGTTTTTCTTGGTCAGGCCGGAAACTTATCAATCCACCCTCGTAATTCCAGGTGTTACATCCATATGCTAACTTTGATCTGTGTATCTCATCAGGGACTGATTATGAAATACGGTTGCCCTGTCCGGGCCATATTTCAGCCCGATTGAAATTTCTACTAGGGTTAATAAAAGCTAGCAATTTGTTTCAAAATTTTTGTTTTTCTTTCAATTTATTTTTCTTCGTGTATAAAAATATTTTATTACTCTTAACCCTTTATTCATCCTACCGGCTGAAACCGTGTTAGAATTGTCTAGTTTATATGTGTTAGTGCAGCCAATTAGAATGCGCCCATTTAATCACGTGGTCCGCATGCCACTTTCTGGTCAGTATTCCGCAAAGTCAGAATTTAGGGTTCCTGTGAGTATTTGTTTATTTTAACCAAATTTAGCAAATTAATTATTTTTAGTAAATATATTTAATATAATTAAGGAGATTATTTAACCTTACAAATTATTTAAATCCTTTTTCTTTTTTTAAATGTTTTCATAAATTAATTATACAATTGTGTAACAAGATGTTTACACTTCAATAATTATAATGAATAGTTAAAAATATTTGAATAACATTTTCGGTATTTTGTGTTCATTTTTATTTTATTAGAAGAAATGATTAAAAAAATATAAGTACTGGGAGCCTCAATAGTCATACACAGTACTGTCGCTAACTTGACCTAACCTCTAACACACACACATGTCAAAACAGTAGGGTGAATAAAGGGTTAAATTCATAGTTTTACAAGTGTAGAATCGATTAACATACCTAATGCTGCCGCAATGTTACTTCTTCTGCTTGAATCTACTCACTGAAAACAAATACATTGTTTAGAAAAATATATAATGTTATGGGAGATAGTTGGTAGTTGGTAGTTGGTTGTGTCACCAAATTATTATTATAGAAGATGTTGAGGTTTAATAGTTGTCTTTATTTTCCTTAGTTACAATAGAGGTGCCTAGTTTCTGATTGTTTCTGATGAGTGTAACTTGTGTGTTGGATAATAATTGTGTATTAATGACCACGTCTGTGCGTGAACAACCCTTAATTCTACATTTTGACTGCGTACCTGCCCTTTCGAGCATCGCCTTTTTATAGCTTACTTAACAAAGGCACCATTTACTTATCGCTATTGGATAGTATTACATTACGTGGCTCTTCTACGAACCCTTGATGCTCGTGATCCTATATCATTTTCCGGCTTTATTTATAATTTGTATCATTTTGTTGAGACTAAAATTTACCGCTTATCTTTAGATTAGAATGTTACGATTGTAACAATAATTTATGAAGCGTAGGGAACATATCTTTTTCATATTTTCTCTTTTGTACTGAATTTTTAAGTTCCGAGAAAAAATTCATATGATAAAAGGATATATTAATATATTTAAATTTATGTAAGTTAAAGTAACATATCAACTAACAACTATTAACAAATATTGATATTCTTCAAAACTAGCGAATATTTAATTATATTAATTATCACTTTACTTAATATAATGAACTTTTGTTATTGATTCAGATATCCGCATTTATGTTCCTGTAAAAATAAATTATAAATAGTACAACTTATTTTTTCTTAATAAACAATAACTAATTACATTTATTACTGTTTAATTATGTGCACTTTGGGTGTTGAAGGTGCAATTCAGGTTCTTGTTAATATTGTTGGAGATCAGTAGATTAGTTATAAAATTTGCAACACTTTAAAACTTGAAGATAAGATCCATCTGTTCAAATAAACCGTTTATTGGCACCAATTAACAAAAGAGTACAAAATAATATTTTGGAGCCGCACTCAGCTTCCAGATTAGCGTGCGAATCGGTAACAATTTAAGAACTCAGCTGTGCACGAAACGGAATAATCAATTCCCGAAACTTAGCGATAGACAGCGGTTTTCAATACAATTATACGAAGTATACTCGATTCAATACAGTGTGTTACTAACTTATCAGGAGAAGGGGAGTCATTGATTAAGCTAAAAGTAAACTTTCTGATATACAAGATCAGTGTCAATGATCGACGATCAAAATAAAAGTTCAAAACTCAACATTCTCCCCCCGCAGCGAGAATTTTTGAGCGAAAAATAATCTGTGAGTGGCGTGAACATGGTTTCACCAAAACAGTTTTCCATTTCTTTGTTTACCTATAAAATTTCTTTACAATAATTTTCCATCCATACATAAATAAATAACTAAATAAATAACTGAAAATTTAACTAAATACACACATCCAATTATCTATTTTTCAAATTCCACTGGCAATAGAGCGATTTTGGCTATGGGACGTTCGTATTCTGAACTTGCAGTTCGAATAGACACCACACGCACAAGACCGTCATCGCCCATGTGGCATTTTGTAATAATTGCCAATGGCCATTTCGCTGGCGGTAAATTTGGCAATTGCATTAAGACGATTTGGCCTACTTTTACATTTGTCGATTGAATTTTCCATTTAGTTCGATGTTGCAGCGATCTAACGTAATCTGCCGACCATAATCTCCAAAAGCGTTCCACCATTTGTCTGTAAAGCTGCCAACGAGACAAACTGCTTTTAGTAAGATCACAAAGTGATGGTGTTGGTACAGCGTTTATGGGACCACCTATCAGAAAATGTCCTGGAGTTAAGACCTCCAACGAATCTGCATTTTCTGTTAATGGAGCTATTGGTCGAGAACTCAGGCAGGCCTCAATTTCACATAAAACTGTATCCAGTTCTTCAAACGTTGGTGTATGGTCTTTAAGTATTCGTTTCAAGTGATGTTTCATGCTTTTTACTCCTGCCTCCCATAACCCGCCGAAATGCGGAGCTGCCGGAGGCATGAAGTGCCAATTAGTTCCCTGATTGGCTAAAAGAGCCTTCCAGTGTTCATCACTTGTCGCGCTGGTAAAATTGCGCCTGAGTTCGGCATCTGCGCCCACAAAATTGGTACCGCGGTCGCTATACAAATCGGATGGTATTCCTCGGCGGGAGACGAATCTTCTAAAGGAAGCTATAAAGGTTGAGGTAGAGTAGTCTGACACCGGTTCTAAATGAATAGCCTTGGTAGCAAAACAAACAAATAAAGCTATATATGCTGAGTGAGACTTATGTCCTCTACCTGGTGACATCCTAACTTGAACGGGCCCGGCGTAATCTAACCCAGTGTGAGTGAACGGCCTTTCAGGTTTTAAAACTCTCGGAGATGGGAGATTACTCATTAGTTGAGTGGGAGTTTCTGCTCGAAATCTAGCACATATTACACAATTATTGATAACTGATCTAATTATTTTCTTTGCTTAGAGGACCCAGACGGAATCCCGTAAGGTCTGCAAAGTCAATCCAACACCTCCATGCAGACATCGATCATGAACTTGTCGCACTATAAGACGCACCACGGGATGAGATCTAAGAAGTACCAAGTGACGTTGATCCGGTTGCAACCCTGCATTTTTGAGACGTCCTCCCAGTCTCATAATTCCTTCCTCGTCCAAGAATGGACTCAAAGAATAGGTGGGACTATTTTTTGGGATATTTTGTTTTTCTTTCAAAAGAGAGATTTCCTGAGGAAATTGTTGAGATTGCAACCATCTAAACCATATATTTTGACTCTTTTTAATCCCTTCAGCGCACATATCTCCAAATCCAGATTTTCTCCACACCAACAACCGAGTTGTCACCCTCAGTAATCTATTCCAATTTGATATCTTGGAGGCCAGCTCCCCCAGAGTATCATTTTGGGAAGTGTCAACATGACATATTGTTGTTCTTGCTTCCATTTGAACTTCATCGGGAATAGGAGGGATGTAGGTAGCCAGCAGTCTCTAGACTTGCACAACCATTCAGGACCGAGGAACCATAATGAAGAAAGAGACAATTTTTCAGATGACATTCCCCTCGAACTTAAGTCCGCCGGATTGTCTTTAGTTGGATCATGACGCCATGCGTTAATGTCAACTAGCGATTGAATTTCTCTGACTCTGTTTAACACAAACGTCAATAATCTTTCCGGATTTTGTTTCACCCAGTGAATAACAGTGGAAGCATCCGTCCACATAATATAATCCAATTCCGCAAAACCTGGTATGGTACGAATCACTGACAAGAGTCGAGCAAGTAAGAGAGCGGCACATAATTCTAATCGCGGGATTGTGAGCGTCGACTGTCCAGGTACAGACTTACTCATTTTCTTGGGAGCTACTTTAGTTTTGCTCATCAATATTGATGTAACAATGTTACCAGCAGGGGTAATTACACGAATATAAACTACTGCTGCATATGCTTTTGCGGATGCGTCCGCAAAACCATGCAATTCACACGCGCATTGTTCGGGTTGTAAATGTAACCATCGCGGGATTCTAATGGCTTCTAATGTCGATAGCGAATTATAAAAGGAGTTCCATTCTCGTATTAAATCTGGGGGTAAGGCTTCATCCCAGTTTAGATCCATCAACCAGAGTTTTTAAATAAGAACTTTTCCTACTACTATTACTGGAGAAACCCAGCCCAAGGGATCATATAATCGAGCAATTTCCGATAAAAGAGTACGTTTAGTCAAATCGGTCGGCTGGTTTAGATGGATTTTAAACTGAAACGAATCTTCTATTGGGTTCCAAAAAATACCCAAGATTTTTATCCCTTCGTCCGCTGACAAGGGTTTCTCCCACGCTAACCCGTGGTTTGAGGCATCAATCTCCTCAAGTAAGGCAGACGAATTACTTGCCCATTTCCGGAGCTCAAAGCCGCCTTGTCCAAGAAGGGACACTAATTGAGTCCGGATTTGTCGAGCCAATGAAAGATCATTTGCATCAAACAGACAATCATCAACATAAAGACCTTTATCGAGCACTGAAGCGGCTAGGGGAAACTCATCACCATCATCTATACTCAATTGACGGAGTACACTCAGTGCCAGATATGGGGCACAAGAGACGCCAAATGTTACAGTATTCAACTGATAATCTTGAACGTCTTCCTCCACACAAGGGCGCCAGAGAATTTGTTGAAATTTGCGATCTTTTGGGTGTAATAGTATCTGTCGATACATTTGAGCTATATCAGCACAGTATACAAATCTATATTGTTTCCATTGAGATAAAACTAAAGCTATGTCACGTTGCAATTTAGGTCCTATTAACAATAGATCGTTTAAAGATCTACCATTGGACATTTTCGACGAAGCATTAAACACAACTCTCAATTTTGTTGTTGTGCTGGATTCCTTTCGAACCCCATGGTGGGGGAGATAAATCCCAAACTCTTTTGAAACACTATCATACTGAAATCGAGTCATATGAGATTGCTTCTCATAGTCAATCATGAAATTTTGATAGTCTTCATAATCTTGCGGCCTTTTCAAGAGACGTTTTTCATTTGACAAAAGACAGTGTAATGATCGGTCACATGAGTGGCCAATATTTAACTTAGTAGTGCGAAAAGGCGAATCGTCTTTCATTACTTCTTCGGTTTTCCAAAATTTTTCAAGTAATTGTG
This sequence comes from Leptoteleia sp. ZL-2020, assembly GCA_022817305.1. Classification (NCBI taxonomy): domain Eukaryota; kingdom Metazoa; phylum Arthropoda; class Insecta; order Hymenoptera; family Scelionidae; genus Leptoteleia; species Leptoteleia sp. ZL-2020. Next base: position 5,209 of record JABFPN010006946.1, on the reverse strand, counting down.
ATATACTAGAAGTATCAACGCACAAATTAACTTGAGCGGCCGATGGAGCTGAGTTGAATGATGTAGTCGTCCAACCTGAAAGGATCCAACCAAATACAGTATTCTGTGCAATAGGTTGACCAGGATTGCCCTTGAGTAGGCCATCTAATATAATAAAACCATATAAATCAGTGCCAATAACCAATTGAATGGGTTGAGAGCCTTGCGGGTCATCATCAGCTAAAGATAAATTTTGCAAATGGGGACAGTTGGAAAGTGATATCCTCGAATTGGGTATGTAACTAGTCAAGGTTCTCAAAACTAGAGCATTGACATTCAGACGTGGAACGTTATTTCTTGTGGGCGCGATTGCAATTGAAGCAGCATGTTTTGGAGTACCTGCCAAAGTGCCGCTTATTCCAGAAATAGAGGTTTCGATTCGATTAAGAGGAGCGCCTAAAGCTCTAACCACGGCTTCAGTGACCAATGTCCAGGTGGAGCCCTGATCAATCAACGCTCGTATTTTGATCATCCTTCCATCAAACACTTGTGTTTGTCCTGGATTGTTAGCTGAAACTTGCGGAGAAGCATCAGTTGACTGTTGAGTGAGAACATGAGATAGTTCATTACCATTATAAAATCGGTGCAACATTGAATGATGGCGAGACTTACAATGCGAGTATGTCGTCTTACTCTTACATTGCGCAACTTTATGTGTACCAAAACAATTTAAACACAATCGGAGACGTTTAACAGACTCAAACCTTTTGTTTACATCGTAATTTTTGAAAACATCACAAACATAAATAAATTATATAGTATATACTTTATGGGAAGCATGAGAGTACTGCCCTATGTTGTATTTCATAATACCTTTAGATATCATTCACGTTCAGCACAATGCTGCTGCTCCTGTGTGCACGACACAGACAAGTCCTTGCATAAATGAAACAATTTTTAAATTCTTTCAAATTCTTTCGCGCTAATCATTAAGGACTTTAACAACATCCTTTTAATACATTGTCGCAAGTCGAACTTGACGAAGAAATATAGAAATTGCATATCATAATGTCCAATAAGGCATAGAGGTCTTGTTCGATTGTACGACAGAAATGTATCAATTACATTTGTACTGGTAAAACAAATTTCTTATGATTGAGTCCCCGTATAATGTATAGGTTTCTAATTATTGCGTCGCATTCAACCCCATGGTGCTTGAAAAAGGATTCACGCCAGCTATGGACTTAGGCAAAATAGACGTTTTAAAAGCAATATATAATACATTTTATTTTATCCGAATAATGTAAAAATTTACCTCGTAAATTCTTATTTCCAAATGGTAATTTGTACGTTTCGCCGTCAGTATAAACGTATATATATATGTACATTCTTGTATCTTTCTTCCAAATGAAATGTTTCGACTGTGTTCCATCCGAAGCTTCGGAGTTTACTTTTCATACCCGTATTAAATGTTTTTAGACGTTTTCGAACAATTAGGGATACTGGAATACTGAGTGTACTGAAAACCATGTAAGCAAATTAGAATCAGTTTTTTCAATTCGAATTTTGGAAATTGCTACGAAAGAAGAAAAAGTAATTAATATATGACAAATGAAAAATTTTTTAACATTCCACTCCAAGTGAAATTTGACGATGCATACCCTTACCGGCCAGTAAGCGCCGTATTTAACGTAACACTATCGGCTACCACGAGACTCTGTTCCCCAGGGTAGTCCACATCTATTCCTATGTAGCACAACTAGTCCACTTTTAACCTTTGATTAAAAATCGCTGAGGTTACACGGGCGTCGTGTTCCCTCATATTTATATCGTTACAAATGTATGTGTCGGACGAATTATGAGATGCAACATTTATATTGCATGCGAAAGAATTTGAAAGAATTTAAACATTGTTTCATTTATGCAAGGACTTGTCCGTGTCGTGCACACAGGAGCAGCAGCATTGTGCTGAACGTGAATGATATCTAAAGGAATTATGAAATACAACCTAGGGTAGTACTCTCATGCTTCCCATAAAGTATATACTATATAATTAATTATATAAAAAATTTAATTTTCACCCAAGTATGTCGTAACAAAGGTTACCCAGCAACAACTGTAAACATATATTTTACCGGGACTTGTATGTAAGAAATGTTTGTATTGTTCAAAAACTGAAAATAATATTCATAATTTTCTGCCGTATAGTCGAACAAGATCTATGCCTTATTAGACATTATGAAATGCAATATTTATACATTGCATCATTGAGTTTGGCTTGCGGCAGAATATAAAAATTGAAATCATCGCTGTTAAAGTCAAAGAAGTTGTTGAATAAATTGAAACGTAGTTTCATTTATTTATGTATAATATTTTGCGGTAGAAAATGGGGAAAACTTACCGTAATATACCATGTTCTATTGTAGCACAAAGAAGCGTGAACAATATCCAAAGGTATTATGAAATACAACCTCGCGTTGTATCTTCACGCTTTCTTATATAAGCTATATTGTATAAACTGGATTCTCATAACTATATCGTACGTACGATAAACGTTCCCTTTGTCGGTAAAAAAGTGATCGCCGATTAACGCGAAAGAATCTGTTGAATACGTTGAAACGTTAATTTCATTTGTTTAAGCATGTATCTTTTCTTTGTCGCAGGGTGCGTCATTGCGGTGTAAATAATTGTTAATATGGTATCGAGGTCAGAGACATTATGTATCTTTGCAAATGTTTCCCCGCACGTTTATGTAACGTCAATTTATTACGATACATTTTACGTATCCCGCGGTAATAGGTCATTACATTAAGTGTTGTTGCACTTATCAATGCCTTATTACTGTGGATGCAATTGTATTCCCGTTTTTGAGGGAAACGATTGGCTTTGTACGAACGGCTTATAAGCTAAGTTTCAAACTCCTGTTCGTTCGAGAACAGTCGGAGTTTGTTTGCGTTCGGACCGTACATGTAACATGTCTCTATGTGCAAAATGCTTGTTTACGAGCAGATCTACATTGTTGCAATTGAGCGTTCGGCATGCAGTTCTAAATTGTAAGATTTAGATTTGTAAGTTCGTGCTACGAGGTTCATTTGCGTAGGTAATATACGAGACATTGTGTTTAATTGCGTTACATAAATGGGGGGATAACATTTCGTAGGAGATATTATTCATAATTTTTCAGCTTCTTCTTCGTAACTTCAAAAGAATTTGTTCCCTTGATATGTAGTCCTTTTTTTAATCCCGTAGGATGATACGCCATTGCGGCGTAAACTGCGGCAATTTTATTTTCCCGCTGAAATCAACTTCGCCGCATGCCATCCCACAGTGCAGCCAGAATGAATGCCATTATCGGTTGGGTGATATTCCCATTGTGGCAACTATCGTGGCTGTCCCGTGAAAATTGGGGCCTTACAGTTATCCCCATTGTGGCAACTATCGTGGTTGTCCCGTCAAAATATGGGCCTCACTGTGGTAATATGTATGGCGCCTCTGTTCCCCAGAGCATGTGCCATTGTGGCATGATCTGTGGGAATTTAAACATTGCTGGGAAATATATATTTGCCGCATACTTTACCACAATGGATAAGCAATAAATGCCATTATGGATGCACTATGGGTCCTGGCCGGAACCCACAGTATATCCATTGCGGCAACATCTGTGGCTTATTGTGGCAAAGACTGTGGGGCTCCGCATGCCACAGTCTTTGCCACAGTGCTGCCACAGACTCTGCCACAATGTTTTTTCCACGCGGGACTTTTTTCCTCTTTGAGTACTATTAATACAGAATGAAATTTAAGTAAAAGTAGTCATTTGTTATGAAAGTATTTTAAATATATAAATTTACATAAAAAAAATATTTGGTTGTAATTATCAAATTTTGTTAAGGCAACCAAATGATTTGTTTCTTTTTTAGCTGGCCAAAGCTTTTACATTAAATGATCATATATTTTTGTCAGAAAAATTTAGTTGTACTAACCAAATAGTTTTGTTAAGCTAACCGAATACTGTGAACAAAAGTAATAAGCAAATCCTTGGTTATTTGCTGCTATTCTATTTAGATCTCGTTGTAATAAAGTAACTGCCTCTTTGAAAATCTCCCCCACATTCTCAAACTCTCCTATTATATGTCTGAGATTTCTCACAAATTCTGCTTCCCTGGATTCCCCTGACACCAAAGGATAACGTAATTTTAGTTCACTTGGAGCATTATCCTTAAGGGCACTTCCTATCAGAACAGCATGTTTAAATTTGGCCATCGCAAGATTGTTGGCAGCAATTTTGATCCTCTTGATAATGTAGGAATTGGATACATGTGGAGGCAAACAAAGCAGGAAATGCGCTTCTGATAACCAGTCCGGGGGATAAACAAGCCCATCCCAATTGTCATTATCCCATATGTGCAATTCAGAATTCCATGTTGGAGGCTTCGTCTTTGTTTTCCCTGTTAAAAAATTACATATCTCTTCAGGGACAATGTATTGACCTTCTATAATCATAGGAACGTGATCGCCACAAGTAGGTATAGGTTCATCATCACTCGGAGGGGGTTGAGGCAGAGTCTGAACTCCTTTCACTTCACTTTGGGTTGTTGTGCTCTTTTCAGTTGTTCCTTTCTTCTTGTCTGATGGTTTCTTTGCGGGAGCTTTGCTTGAGGCTTTAGTAGCCCTGACTGTTTTACGGGATTTTCTAGGGGGTGATGGTGTTTCACTTCTAGCTCTTCTGCTTCTGGTTGCGGGTGCCTCAGTAGGAGGTAGCTCTGTGGGTGGTAAGCAGGGAATATTTAAGTTTACAGGATGGTCTTTAGGTAGTGCCAGATCAAGATGAAGAGGAGCTCCCAACATCTCTTCAGCTTGCTTACGAAGAACCCGAACATCACTGGAGTCTAATGAATTAAACTTAGCAAGAGCCTTAAATGCAGGTATGTCGCTACAAGTAGAGGGCATACCTTTGGGGAGGGTGGAATCTGAGGATGAAGAGGAACTCATGATTCTGGAAACCTTAGATAAAATTATATTTTTAATTGCTAGATTTATTCTAGTCTTTAGTGAGAGATTTCATCTACCTCTTTTAACACATCCTTGTAAGAGAGTAACATATTCGGTTGCAATTCAAATGCGCGAATCGACCAAAAAAAGACATGTCATTTGCGCGAACGGTAACCGATCAGTTGCGCGAACGGAAACCAATTACTTGCGCGAACGGCAATACCAAGTAATATATGAAATG
>JABFPN010006945.1:0-10907 GCA_022817305.1 Leptoteleia sp. ZL-2020 | reverse complement strand
CCTCATACATACCAAGCGTTACGAACTGGTACGGCGCCCTATTTGGAAACCAAATCGGTGCCCGATTTGGAAACGTGGAAAACGAATCAGGGCCACATCTAGTTCCATGCTGAATTTCTACTTGGGTGTCCATCATGTCCTTACTTACAATTTTTTCAAAAATTTCCTCTCAATGTATAAGCCAGTTGCATCGAATTTCACTAATAACTTATAAAAGCATCTATAAATATCGATAACACATTAAATAACTCTTCCATATGTATTCAACGCGACGAATGGAAAAATGGCGACATGGCTGTTGGATAAAATTTCACATCGCATTTTTCATCCGCGAGCTTAATTGCGAGTCCTATAATTGCACGCTAAAATGCGCAACTCCAATAAATCGTCGCTTTATGGAGCCCATTATCATTTAGATTAGCCGGGTAATTATGCGCTTTGGCGATATTTATTGACCGGGAAATTTGAAATCGATCACCCACTTATTAATAAGCGAGCGGGAAAAGTTGGCCGTTAATAAGCAGCCGCGATTTGGGTCGAGCGTTAAAGTTTTGCCACGATCGCGCCCATTCGTTTAGCTCCTTAAACACCGCGAGTTTATTGTGCCCGTGAAATCCAGCTGTGCTTAAACCGCGCACGAAATCGCGATGGACATTGTTGCGCAAATTGAATCGCAATGTTCCAACTTGAAATCTATTAGTCGTGCACTGAGAAAAAAGATATATCACAAATGACTATTTTTTGTATCAATTTGAGGATATATTGGAAAGGTAATTATTTCTACTGTTAATAATAGTAAACTTTAAAAGTCATGTAGTAAATATTAATAGAAAAGTACTGCAAGTTGTTTTGATAATTATCATTTTTACTATTTTTAATAGTACAATTTTTCACTCTTCAGAGATATCCTCAAATGGATATGTATTGTTTTCAATTTTACTATTTACTTTTTTCTCAGTCGTGCTTAGCGTTATTTACCGTAAAGCGGTCTGCGATACTTAACATTCGTGCTACTTTTGATGGACCTGATTCGCGTTACATAAATAGTTTACGTAACTGTTGAAACACAATTTGTCGGCGGCTTCGATTTATTAAACGTTTGCTATAACGTCAACGTTCGACGATACGATGCAAAACATTTTTTGCGCTTACAACTTTATAGCTATGAATGATTTTGAGAAATTTCATCTTTTTGCAACAGCCAAGCAACAGTTCATATTTTTTTTTATGTAAAATAAAAATTAAACATTGAATTCACTTTAGCAAATTGAAATAATAAAATATGTTTAAAGGAAACAATTGTATTAAAATTACAAGGTTCATTTGAATATTTTTTATTAATAATTTTGAGAGGAAAATGATATCAATATTTGAAATATTTTATAAGAAATTGGAGCTTTGAGTATCTTTAACGAAAATTACAAGAAAAATATTTAAAAAAAGGTATCTTTCTATGAAATTGAACTATACATTGCAAAAAAGATTTCACAAAAAGATTTCACTCCTTTATTTTTAAATTCCTTGCAATTTTCATTACATTTTCTTACTCTAAAGAGAAATACTAGAAATATCCTGCCTCTAAAAAGAGCAATATTAATAATTAAGAAAATAATTAATTTGATCCAACAAACGACCAACCAATTTCAGGAATAAATCCAAGCTAACAAACGTACAATTCCTTTATACCCTTTTGTACCCGCATGTATAAAAGAAAATAACGACATTTCATTCCGCATGCGTAAAATTACCCAACAATCGTCATATTCGGCCGAAGCTCGCCTCATTTGCGAACGCGTACCCGGAATCCTAAACGTGGCGCGCAACTAAGCGAATTTAAAGCAGATCCCCGGTAACTGCAAATACGTGCCTTATTGCGTAAGGGTATAAATAAGCCAGGGATAAAAAAATAAAAAAGGGTAAAATAAAAAAAAGACCAACGGGATGCACCTGTGCGTCGTCCGCGGTCGGGTCGGTGCATTACGTGTGCTGCCATCGCGGATATCTCGTGTAAAGTAACGGTCATTAAAGTTCAAGCCGGGTGATGCGCAGAAAAAGGCTCGCCTGCTTTCAAAGTCACCGAAAAAGTCGCCGAGACACGTGACATCGGCGACATTTTGCATTCGCAATCAATTTTTTGCTTTATTACGACTGACGTCCTATGATAAACAACTTTGCACAATGTTATGAGACATTAAATAGCACTTTACTGACCTTTCCTAGACATTTCACCTTTTATGCTTAAATTGCTGGCAAAAAAAAGAAGAGAAAAAAGGCAGAAAAAGAAAATTACACGCATAAATATTATTTTTATTAAAAAAATGTTTCCAATAATATATCCAATGGAAAATTCTTCAATCGTTTGGACTGAAAAGTAAATATATATATATCCCAAAGAATACCGTCAAATTTTCTTAATAAGTTCTATAAGAACTTACGAAAATTCTGCAATAATTGAACGTATGAAATTATATAAAAATGGAATAAAAAATGATTTTTTCCTGCAAATTATACCACTTTTTATGGTAAATTTCTCGAGTTATTGGTATTATTATTCTCATTAATTATCACCGAACGAAATTTCTAAACATTTTCAGGGGAGCGAAAAAGAAAGCTTGTCCTTGTACGAGACTGACTGCGAGATTATCATTTACAAAGCATCGTAAAGTCATAGTTGTTCAATGACCGGCCCGATCATTTAGGAGGACGATTTTTACCCCGCGCGAACACGCTACAAATCGTTATTTACAAGTTGACCGCGTCCCGTATAAATTATAACCGCGACCATTCAGATGAAGGGATACGCGTTTATCTGCATAATGACGTCATCAGATACGCCTGATACATATAATTAGCATTATGTATGTGTTGCAGTCGGGAAGACAAATATGGTTAAGGCGAATGTAATTCGCAAAAATGCGCCTTACATTACTGTCGGCGTTCCCCGGGAAAAACGGAAGCAAAAAAGACGAGGGGTGGGCGGGGAATAGAGGGGGAGGCAAAAACTGTAATAGATATCGGCGCGCTCGCGGCGACCGACCGCGCCGGGAATAATTTATCGCGGCTAATTAATTAAGTGTCGTCGTAGATACGTGAAATCAGAGAAAGTGTACATTTTTTCAAATGTACACAACTTGTTGCGGGAGGGTAAGCTCACCCAATTACCAACTTTGTGTGTAAAAAAAAAGGACGGCAATTCAGAGAGTTACCAAAACTTTCGAGCGTTAGACTCTATATATACTTGTATATGGTAGAGAGACATGTAATACAACATAAAATGTTATAACATACTGATAAAAAAAAAACAAATACATCAAGTATTTCCCAGAAAACAATTTATGAACATTTTTATGACAAATTATTAAAGAAATACTATAAAAGATTATTTATTCCAATAAATGTATAGGAAAAAGTACTTTATTTTACCATTTATTTCATATTTTATCACAAGTATGTTCATAAATTGTCTGCGGGGGTTGGAATCCAATTTTTTATCGTAAAATTAACTCTTCATTTTTCGGCGTGTACCATACTTTTGATACTGAGAAAAATGAATAGTAACATTAACTATACGCAAAGTTAATTTTTGTGATTACTATAGAATTTTAGTTCTAATTACCTAATTTTTAGTTAAAACAACCATAACATGGCAAATTCAACCAGAACTAGTTAGTAATCCCGAAAATTAATCATTTAACTTTTTTCTCTTAGTACACTTTCCTGGCACGGTATTTTTCCCCATATTCTATACATATCTACGCTTTAAGGTTACAGCACAATATGACTTTGTAAGCCACGGTATTTTTCCCCAATATAAAATGGCTTTGTTTTTCAGTATACATTATTAAAAGACCATTATATACATAAACTATGCATATCTGTTACTTATTACACTTGACAAACGCCCTCGTGCATGTAATTTATAAGCACAGCTACCGTAAACCCGAAGAAGTCCCACTTTTCCGTGGTCCACAAAAGCGTGCACAATGTCCACTTCCTTTTCCGTATCAATGCAAATTCCGGGAGCTCGGATTTGCCTTTTTTTCTCTCCCACCGGTCGCCTAATTCGATCCTTAACAAGCGAGCATAATTTATGGCCACGCAAGGGCCGTATGATTTGTCGCACTTTCACCGAATAATTAATCACCGAATAGTTAATAACCGCGGTTAACGACTGCGGTACCGGTCGCGTGTACCAAACTCGGCGTAGCAATTTTTTCCGCCAATTTATTGCCGCGCGCGCGCGGCATTAAATCGCGCGACGCCGAATAAATCCGTGGTCTTCGCGGGATGTTTTGCGTACCACCGTACGTGAGGGGTCGCCGGGGCGCCCAATCGATCGCCATTCGTTTTCGCGCGTCATCGTAAAGTGCGCGCGTCAGGACGGTCGCCGAGGCGGTCAGGTGCAAATTTGCACTTAAAAGCTTCGTGTTTATGATCTCCGCCTCGACGCCGCGTTGTGGCAAAGTCGCCTTTCAAAACTCGGCAACGGCCACGACAAACAAGTGTCGGCCACCGAGGTCACGCGCTCCTCAAAAAAGCCCCCCCCCCTCCTCTTCCTCCTCACCACCGCTTCCCTCCCCCGTACGCCCAGGAAAGTGACAGCGACAATCACTGGCCACAAATAACCCACGAAAGATACTGTAAATTCACATAATACGTGTAAATGTCCCGGGCCCCGTAAGGTTCTAACTATTTTATGACTAAATTTGCGCGCGAAAAACCGTATTTTACCGGGGTTACTTTTACATCGCGGACCCTCGTTAAATTTAATTCTGCCGGCCGTTGTGTATTTAGAGGGGGATATTGAAGAATGATGTTTGTGTTTCAATATTTGTGCACGGAGAGAGAAGATTAATAAAATTTACTGGCATTCTTAGTAAACTGGTTATATACTGGCAAAACTTGAAAAATTAATATCTTAAGTTAGTAAAACGTATCAATTTGTTGAAAATGATTCTTAGAAATCTGACACTTTTTACTAACTTAGGATAGTAATTTTTCAATTCTTGCAAGTATATGACCAGTTTACCAACAATGTCAGCAATTTTTATTAATCTTTTCTCTCCGTGTGGGATTTACATTTACATGTTTGCGATTCGGTCGTTGAAATTGTAATTTTCTTATCAAATTGTATCATGCATAATAATTGATATCTAAATTTTATTAATAATTTATTGATGTTTAATAAGGTAAATTTGTTCCGAATTACGGTGACCGAGAAATTGAAGCCTTTCGATTTGCTTTGCCCTTCGCGAGTGGTTCAAAAAAGTATAAGCAAAAGGATTTTGCAATTTAACAATAACTGTTTTTGTGCGTCTCCATGCAATCGATCGACGGTTTCGATTTTCCACGACACCTTGAAATTCCGGGCAATTTTCTTCGACTCGCGTTGCTTCATAAACGACGCTTGTTTGTTGCCTTTTTTCTTTTTTTTTTTTTTCCTTTTTTTCTTTCCTTTTGTTTTCAGATTGTTTTAGGTAAGTGGAATACGCGTGTAATTAGAAAATTCTTTACTTGTATTATAAGCGGAATTCTGCTAAAAGGAGGTAATGATCGGTTGGCGATTCAATGGTAATAGAATTTAACGAGAATTCTGCTGTCCGGGAAAGTATTTAGGGAAACATTGTGTATATTTATGTGGGCTTCATTACTGTGTTTTGCTCGCGGGTTTTACGTCAAAATATGGTGCCTTACGATTAAACGCACTTAACGAATACGTGGATTTTACGGTTCTATAAAAAGTGTTTTCTTTTATATATATAAATATGTATATATTTATTTATTTTTAGAAATGATAGAATGAAGATATAAAAAATTACGCAAGGTGCGATACCATTCACATTATGTGAGAAAATAATATCAAGTTACATCATTTTGGTATAATTGCGTGAACAATTTCTTCCCGAGTATAATTACGTATTATAACTTCTTTTACAATCATAAAATCAAGTTTGATATGAGAAAAAGTTAAATCATCAACGAATAACAGATAAATAAACAGCAGTTAAAATAAAAATTAATATGTATTCTTCCTTGGTCATAAACGCGTTTATGAGGTGAGAGAAAAAAAATTAGCAACCATAACCAAGTGAATATAGTTGATTGTCGTGATAAAATGATCAGTTATCCAACCATATTTTTTACAATGTGGTACTTTATTTTATGTATCCTAAGGTAAAGTGGTTTTATATAATAATTCAAAAATAATTTCTGCAGTGTCGTACGTAAAACAATGTTATAATTTATCTTGCAACTGATAACAATTTTCCATTACATTTAATTTTAATAAAAACTCAATAGCATTTCAAGAAGAAATTTTCATTAAATTCCCGGGAAAAAATTTTTCTTTTTAATATTAAAATAAAAACTGTGTCTTTCACACTTGAAACTGAAATTTAACTTTCAGATTGTCCCACTCAACATTCTTGATACGTTTCGAGGTCCGGATGTTACAAAATTACAAAAGTTATCGATGTAAGATAAATTTACATTAACGTTAATTATTTAACGACTCGGCAGCACAAATAATTAGAACCTCACTTGGAAAGTCGTTAAAACGCGAATTAAATTTCGTTATTGATGGTTTAGTTCGCAATGCTACTCCGCAATGGCGAGTCCGTTTGTTGCGAAAGCATCGGTTTAGACACGTCTGATAATCACGCATATGCAATATCCACATTTATTAATCATTATACATGTACGCGACCATAAACCCGCTAAATAGCCACTTTACCTTTTACCAAGATTAATTATTCAATCAGTCGCAGTAAAAACGGTTATTACTCTAATGCTTCTTTATTTATTCTAACGCAACTTATATCGCTCGCGGTCTGTGATTTGTCTCCGTCATTAATTTTCAATCAAATCTGCATATTAACCATTTTGTTCCCCGTAATTGAACAATCTTTGCGATTCAAAACATGTTTCTTACATTATTATTGTGATCCTTCACAAATATGATTTCAAATTCATATAAAATCCAAACGAAATTATTTAACAATATAAAAATTAGTAATCAAATTATAAACAATATATAGGGCTGTTAATTATTCAGTTTTTCATTTAATGTTTACTATTTGAACGTGTTCAATATAATATCAAACAATTGTCAAACTGAAAGATAACATTTTATACGTAAACGTTTAAATTAAGATATGCAATTACATTTCTTAACATAATTTTATGGAAATTCATAAAATTCCTAAGAATTAAGAAGTGATAAATATCAACGTAACAGCTGAGATTGACTGCAATTGCTGTACTCAAGAAAATGGTGAAATAAAAATTGCATTGAAGTATATGTCGACATTGTATACTGTATATAGACATATATTTATTCTCACTGCATACTGATAATGTTAAATCAACACGGTTCCAGTCGTAAAAGCATTGCCCCAGTTAATCTAGTTAATATAATAACCAACGCCAAGGTTAAACACTGGTTTATGTGATAGTTTAATCCAAAAATGACATTGACTTAACGTCTTTTATGATGTTTTCCAATCTATATTAAAGAACATACAATATACAATTCCGATAACGAATCCAACAAAATTTAATGAATAAATTTTTCAATTTTGGAAGAATTAATCAATTATTTATCAAATTATTTAAAAATATATATCAATTTACAAAAAATTACTTCTACAAAATCATAACATCCCACAATGGAATTCTGACTCTTTCTCTGCACAAATTATCACTCAATTTGTAACCTAAACCAAAAAGAAATTTGCAAAAGTAGTTTATATATTTCATGTTCATAACAACGCCAAATCCCTCGAATTTCACAATGCACGAGAAGTGATCGAAATACCAAAAGGCCACTTAAAATTGCGCATAAAATATTTCTATTCGCAGCGCTCAATGTTCAAGCGCACTTACAACAGTCCAGAGGACCGTTGCTTGTGCAACAACGAACACATTCGAGCAAAGCCTCGCCTGGCGCCCAAAAGCACTTAATGTACGGCGCCGAACTCAACGTCGACGCGTCCTCAACACATCCGCTATCAGTAATGAATCGGCGTTCCTCGGGCGTTCCTCACGACTTTTCGCCCGCGCGTATTATATCTACGGTTTGAAAAATAAGACGGTCCAACAACGACGGGAAGCCGCGGCAACGCGGTAAGCGGAAGTTGCGCCACGTCATAATAACTCAACAACATTCGGTGGAAAAGTAATAGTCTAATGGGATACGGATTCCGCGGGATACCACCTGCGCCTCGCAACATCCGAGTTGCATAAATAACCGCGAATACGACAACGCAATTCAACAATAATTGTACGCCGGTAGTACCGATCGTAAATTCCGGCGTGTCATATTCCTGCGTGTAACATTTCAACCCAAGCGTAATTGTTGCAGAATGTGCATAATCTCGCGCCGACCTTTTTCCCGCACTTTTATCTTCGCACCTTTTTTCCTCCCCTTCTTCTCCCCACCACCCTCTATTTTTTCCCCTCATCAGATTACGGCACACATTTTCCGCGGTCCGAGAAAGGCGCGCTGTCGGCTGAAAAATCGTGCTCGCGCCGAGGCCGCAATTTGCCCCGCATATGGCGCCTTCCCCACAATCGAATTATTCGATTGAGTTATATAAGGGGAGCCCCCTATTTGTCATCGACCTCGGATCAATCTTATTAAGAAATCAATCCCCGAGCGGCTCGGAATCGCGTCCGATCGGTTCGGCAATAATTAGCCGAGCGTTCGGTGCCTCGCAATTTAGCGCAATTGAAAACGCACGCGAAATTAGCTGCACATTTTTGCATAGGTCATTCCGGTTCGCGGACTTTCCCAATCGGACGTTTCTACCTTTTTGCAACGTCCCCCCCCCTGCCTTCCCTCCGTTCCCTCGTCCCTTATCTTTTTCTTTTCCCCTCCCTCCGCCCGTCTTCTCTCTTTTTGCATGTTAACGCGCGAGATAAAAGTGCACGTGTAAGACATTATCTATGTACGTAACAACAATACATTCGTGCCCGCGAGATAGAGTTATAAAGCGTGTATTTTATACGCGCCTCTGCTACGTCAATTAATCAACCGCGCGCCGTTAAAAGTGTGTACAACAAGCTGCACCGACAATACCGTATAAAGATAGTTTCAATTGAAGCTGAGAAATTCACGTCGGCCGGCCGTGTTACCAAAATGATTTTAGAAAGGACTCGTGTAAAGTGCTGTTTATTGTGAAATAACGTTTCTTTATTAAATGATTAGAATTGGACGGATTCGAGGGAACTTTTAGTTTTATCTTGTTACTTATTATGTGTTTACTCAATTTACACTTATTTATTATTTCCTTTTTTTTTACCCCTGCCATTTTGCAATCTATACACTGAGAGAAATTTATTAGCAGTTGGCTACTATATTTTGTAATAATCCCGGGGATATATCTGCATTTGTAGTGTTTCTTATAATGTGGTAGTGTTTTAAAAAGGTAGTCGAAGAAAAATGTCCTTATCAAGGAGAAGAACCCGTTAGCTTACAATCACCGGTCGTACACTTTACCACCAGTCTGTGGCTGGAGCAAATTTTGGAGTTTGTCTAAAACATTTGTGGGAATGTGAGAAGGGCATTTATGGAGTAAAAAGATTAATAAAAACCTCTGATATGATTAGTAAACTAGTCATATACTTGCTAAAATCGAAAAATTACTATTTTAAGTTAACAAAATGTGACATTTACTAACTAAGATAATAATTTTTCAAGCATATGACTAGTTTACTTGCAATGTCGATAATTTTTATTAATATTTTCCCTTTGTGTGGCCTAAACTGTTCCAGTCACAGATATTTAAAAAGTAAAAAGACTTTATTAGATAAGCAATCACGTTTATTATACCGAATCACATTTTGCGATAGTTAAGTGAGCACAATTTTTCTTCAATTTACTATACAGTACATAAAACATTGTATTCGAATCCCAGAAGACAATTTATGAACATTCTTCTGATAAATTATGAAAGAAATACTATAATAAAGCATTTATACAATAAATATATAGGAAAAAGTACCATATAAGCATTTACTTCATATTTTATTATAACTATGTTCACAAATTGTCTTCTGGGGTTAAAATCCAATTATTTAACATAAAATTAACTCTTCATTTTTCTGCGTGTAGAGTAACATTATCCCCACTATACTCTCAACTTCCAACAAAACGCACACTGACCCCGCACAATCGACTTCGCGATGAAAAACCGCAGCCTTAATCCCGCTTCAATGTGACGTCATTTCAATTACACCGTCATTATGACGACATTGGCATTTGACCTTAACGGGGCCCCCGTAATTACGTTAGCTGAAAACAATGTTTACTTTTCAGGCGCAACTTTGCGCGCGGCACCGATGCGAATTGTATTCACGCGTGCGTTTCGCGGAACAATTATAGCGAGACTCGCGACGGGCGACGGCAATTTACGGGAGATCGGCGAGCTCCGCGCACTTGTGTGTCGTTGACCTCGTCCTACGTACCCTTAAGGTGCAAAAACATACACGCGATACCGTTGGCACGAGTCTCCGAGGCACCTGCCGCGGGAGCGCGCCAACCTCGGTAGCCTCGCTCTTGTAACTCAATACGCGCGGATTTCCCGATCATTCCGCGGCCGTGGATTTCTTCGCCCGACGGAGACGCCGTTAGCCTCGCGCCGTCTCCGTTCCCCGCGACTGAATGGCCGGGTCGGTTGTGGGGTCGATTGTCGCCCGACCCCGAAGACAACCCAGTAGAAAATGTTATACCGGCCCGGTAAAGGCGCGAATGGTACTGGTACCAGAGTTACCACACGGAAAAAAAAAGTTTCAAGAGCACACCTAAATGTTTATATGCACTATATAAACAGTATGGTAATATTCGGAACACCTAAATCAGTATAGATACCGCAACCAGACTCGTTTAATAGATTTCATTTGGATGA
>JABFPN010006944.1:0-10907 GCA_022817305.1 Leptoteleia sp. ZL-2020 | reverse complement strand
GGTGTTAGCGGGGAATTATTCGGGATAAGGTAAAAATTTACGCGCGCTATTCTTTCCGATATATTGAGCATTTTCGGTTATCAAAGTGACGGTAAGGTTTATCGACTTTTGCTAACGTAAACGTTACACTCGAGGGCCATTAAGTACGCGCAGGAAAGCAGGTCAGTTTTATCTGAATTTAAGACCATGCATTATTTATCAATATTACTGAGTCGAGTATTTTGTAGAACATAGACATTTTTGCAGTCACTGTATGGATGAAAGAACATCAATTTCCATGCTTGTGTGGTCAACTGAGATTTCATATTGAAACGTAAAATGATACGTTTCGAATTCGAGACTTTGAATCAATATTTATACTTCGTATAATGGCTCGCATTCAATTTTTTTTCCTTTTTTTTTGTTTTTCTTTTTTATCAACAATCAATTGCATATCAACGAATCGAATTAGCTCGTCGGCAGCTTTCAATATTTAAATGCGAAACAACATTTACTTCAATTATAAATTGCCAAAGTCATGCGAACAATTGTTTTGGCTTCTTCTTTTTCCAAATTAACTCTTTGTACATGAAAATGTGTATTCGTGTGAAAAAATGGTAGATTAAAAAAATTTTTTTTTCGGGTGGTCATAAATTTGAGTGTCTGATGAATGATTGTGCCACGATAAGCATTGATCCAAAGGGTTCATATAAACAAAGTTCAGATCTGATCAAGTCCTTTCGCTTGTGCAGATCTGATTCAAATTATTATTATTATATTCTTCCTTTTTTATTAGAACTCATCCAGATAAGATAGTTTCCTTTTATTATTTTTTGTAGATGCTAAATATTTAGCAGACATCTTTAGCCCAGTTTTTAGCATATTTAGCAAAGAAATAAATTTAGCAATCTTTAACAAAAAATTTTGTAGATGAAGTAAAAATTTTTCGCAACATTTAAAGGCCCAATTTTAACAATTTAACAGCGTTTTTCAACAGTTTTTAAAGATATTTATAACAAATTTGGAAACAGCTAATAAATGTTGGAAGCAAACTAAAACTGATTCCTTTCCAATTTCGTAATCCAATTTCACTTCACTTTAACAAATGCTTATAAATCGTTAAAAAAACTGGAAACATCAAACAAGTTGAATTAAAGTTAAAACAAAGCAAAGTTTTGTTTATGTTTTGCATCTTCGTGTCTTCTGTCCCGTAATCAAATAACTGCCATGAAAAGAACTGCATGAGAGAGGACGATACTATTACCATCGTATAATAATTTTTTTGCAATAGCTACCTCATCATAGAACTGATCAATAAATTAAATTATAGCTCAGAAGATCCTAAAAGTGTACCGTTATATTTAGTTATCAATGTTATGTTCCACCGCTTATCCTACATTATTCTACCATAGACACCACTTATATTAGCAAAGGTAAAGCAGCTAATTTTTGTGAATTTTTATTGGAAATGCTGAAAAACAATCGTAACATAAAATATGGGTTAATATTATATTGTGAAACTCCTATATAATAAAGGGTAACATAAGCTCAATTTCCAGAAGAAAGAAATCGAGCTAGGATTCTAGATGAGATTTTGATATCTAGTTCCAAATAATTTTCTAATTGGGTTCCTAGGGAATTTTATGATAGTTTAGTATAGTTTTTTAGTTAGAAGAATTAAGGAAACTATTTTAAAAAACAGATAGAATCTAGACAAATCTAGAACAATCTAAGAATTAACTAGAAAATTATCTAGGGAATTAATTAGAAACTACCTAGGAATATTGTTTTCAATATAAAATGTCTAACTAGGATCTCAACTAGATTTTTTCATTCGGGTTACCATAATAGTACTTTTTCTGGTTACCAAAAGACTAACAAGACTAACAAGACTAACAAAACTAACAAAACTAAGAAAACTAAGAAAACTAACAAAACTAAGAAAATATTGAAACGTTAAATCTTCACGGTTACGATGGTTATAACCCAAAATTTCGTTCGTTCAGTATAAACAATTTAAACGAAAAATTATGCCGTTGCAAATGAAACAATTTTCCCCATGAAGTAACACGCGGGAGTATTTAAAATGTCGGACGCGCAAAATGATTAATTATCCAGGCGTCTTGCGTATTTCGTAGAGATATAATTTGCGTGCGAAGAATATATAGCGTGCATAATGCGCTGCGAATGAGACGCTACAAGTAACACGTGTTGACGAGTCAGCCTCCGTCTGGGCGAATACCTGTTACCCTTACGCATGGCTGATCGAAGTAGGTCGACTATACACTGAAGCGCCGCTAGTTGGCAAAGCCATCGGGAAAGTAAGAGGTGCATCCCTATATAAAACGCGACATATAGAGCATGCAGGGGGGGAGCAATCGAGGAACGAATTAAAGAGTGACGCAGACGTTACACTTTTTCATCGGCTTCAGTGGTCAAGTGCAATGTCTCATATCCGAATGTCGCGTATCTCTCTCTGCCATCTAATTTTTCAATTTTCAAGCCGAGCTCAAAGGAACCGGTCAAACGCGATCGCATTTCTTTCGGCATTCCTCCGTTCCTTGCCGGGCAATTGTATAAGGAAATTGTACATGACAATTATAGAAAGCTTTGTGGCCATCTTCAAAGAAACAATCGTTCGTCGTACGGACATTCAGATTGCGGACATTTTAATCACTTCGATGTTATACACGGTCAAGTCTTATCGGATCTTGGAATCAAATCTAATCAAGTCATGAATTCTAATGAAATGTTTTTATGAGTCTGATGAAGTCATATCTGATGTATGATCTATTTTAATATACCTGAGCAAGGCCAATCTAATGTATGATCTGTTTAAATAAGTTTGATCGAATCTATTAAGATATATGATCTGTCCTAATGTGCATGATCAAGTTTGATCAGGTACATGATCTACTTTAATAAGTCTTATCAAGTCTGATCAGATATATGATCTGTCATAATGCGCATGATCAAGTTTGATCAGGTATATGATCTACTTTAATAAGTCTTATCAAGTCTGATCTAATGTTTGATCTGTCCTAATGCGCATGATCAAGTTTGATCAGGTATATGATCTGTCCTAATGTGCATAATCAAGTGTGATCAGGTATATGATCTATTTTAAGTCTTATCAAATCTGATCTAATATATGATCTGTCTTAATGCGCTTCATCAAGTCTTATCTGATATAAGATCTGTTTTCATGCGTCTGATCAAGTTTGATTTGATGTATAATGTTAATATATTAAAGTTGCTAACTTTAATATATTAACATTATATTTCAACTTAGCTAACTAAAGTTGAACTAATATATGATCTGTTTTAATGCACCTGATTAAGTTTCATCAGATATATGATCTGTTTTAACGAATATGATCAAGTCTAATCTGATATATGATGTATTTTAATGTCTCTGAGCAAGGCCAAAAAAGATATACGATCTGTCTTAATGCGCCTGATAAATCTTATCAGATATATTATCTATTTTCATGCGCCTGATCAAGTTTGATCTGATATATGATCTGTTTTAATGCACTTGATTAAGTTTAATCTGATATGCGATCCGTTTTTATATACCTAACTAAGTCTAATATGATTTATTATGAGTTTGACTGCACCTGATCAAATCACCTCTGAAATTTTGTGAGAACTAAGGGGATCAGATCTTTTATGATCCGAAATGCAAGACTTCAGTTTTGATTCAACAATCCCTCGGAATCCGAATGAACTGTACGAAACTAATACTTTTTGCGCGTACGAATTTTTGTTACTTTCGCGGATTAAGAAAGAATAATGATGGTTTTATGCTTGGCACAAGTGCCACGTTTCTTGATGGCATGCAAAATTCGTCTTACTCATGCAAAAAGTCTGACGTGACTCGCACATTAAGGACTATTTGTAGTCGAGCTACGAAGTGAAGCCGTGATATATTATCATATCTGTAGCGGAAAAATAATACACTGGATGTATTACAATTTCAGCACGCTCCGAGTCAAAGATAAGCGTCGAAAATTTATGCTCCCAGTTAATATTCCATAATTATCTGTCGTCAAATCAGAAACGATCAAAGTCACCGCTCCCGAGACGCAACTTGACGGTTTCAAAAGTAACAGAAATTCCCTTCGAAGCTTCGCTCTGCCATTTTAACGTCCCTGTTGAGCGTAAACTCCATTTCATAAATTAAGAGGTTGATGGTAAGTGATTTTTACATCCCGCTATCAAGCACTTGGTATTAATTTTTGCGTCCGCTTAACGTCAAAGTCGGAGAACTTTGCAGGACTAAAAATGAAACGTTTTCGCAATGCAAAATGTAAGCTAACTTTGTTTTTGTTTTATATTTACTTCCATTTTTATGTCCTTTGGATGTAAACAAACAATATTGTTATTTTTGTTTCATTAATTTGACCTTACAAATGTTTACAAACATTATTTTTGTATATAAACAATATTAAAAACATTTCATTCTTCAATTTTGTTTTTGTTTTATATTTACATCCATTTTTATGTCCTTTGGATGTAAACAAACAATATTATTGTTTTTGTTTCATTAATTTGACCTTCCAAATGTTTACAAACATTACATTTGTATATAAACAATATTAAAAACGTTTCGTTCTTCAATTTCATAAGAACTTTAACATTTTTTGGGTCAAGAGGATAATGCAAAAATAAATTAATAAATGAAAATAGTCAAAAGCCACATATATGTCTATGTGGTTCCAATTATGTTTGCAAATACATTACACATATGTGGTCATATATGTGTCCATACAAAGAGAGATAGTAATGATTAAAAGTGGTTTGTTTAAAAGCGAACGAAAAGTCGCCGCGAGTAAGAAATGTCGGTGCAACAGTTCATGCTATTTTCAACGTGAAACACGGCGACTACGGCGACTCGACTTGAGCTCTTCGCAGTTGGCAATATTTCGTTGGCAAGGCAATTCGTCTTAGTGCCTCGGACACTATACCAGTCGTTTGTTGTAGCTGAGTTTAGTCTAAGAGATCCCTATCGAGGAATCAACAACCGTTTCTGCTAAAAGTCGTAACAAACTTGCGAACGATAAATCCTTTTTCGCGGAAAGAGATTTTCTTTTGGACTTTCAATATGGAACACCGGGATGCTCTTATTGTCAAAATGGTAAAGAATGATTTCGTAAGAAAAAATTTAACGACTAAAAAGTTTTTACGTTTTTAAATTCTTCAGAGAACTAAGGTAGTATTTAATTACAAATGGAATCAAGAAAAAAAATGAGAATAAACAAATTTGATATTGCATATATGTCTATCTGGTTCCATTTACGTTTGCATATATGTTACATATACGTATATTGTACGTATATGTGTACGTATATGATAATAAATGGTATTATTATAAAAAGGTTATCCGAATCATCCTAAAAGGCTTAGTTATAATATATGTTGAACTTCAACTTTAGCATCTATATTCGTAGGGTATGAAATTTCAAAAAAGTGAAAAACTCGACTAGTAGACAAAGTACTATTCATATTCCCATTTATTTAAGAAAAATGTCAGCCTAGATAAGTGAATAAAGATTATTCAAATATACGCGGTGTATGTAAAATTCTGAAGCCTCGGAAATTCCGGTTGAAAACTTTTATAGACGTTTTTTTTTGTACACGCGCATGTATATTTCATGTACTTAAACGTGCCACGAAGATTCCAATCTGGCCTGCAACTTTTATTTGCTCGAATTCCCTTATCGTGGCCACAACTATTTACTATCGAAGATAATTGAAAGAAACTTAATCCCGGCTGCGTTTCAATGTAAACGTTGAAAATTAAGCGCTTACTTGAAACACATCCCGGACAAAGGAGTGGCCCACACTTTGTCGCTCGTTGCGACATTATCCACTCATTTTCTGGGCAGTAAACAAAGATAACCTTATCTCATCGATCTAACGCTTGGGTTAAAGAGCCCGGGAATGATAGTGTTAAATCTTCGCATCTCCAGTTTGACGAACAATCGAAAAAGGTTGAAGATTTTCTGGGAAAAAGGTAGTAAGGGACGACAAATTAATCGTTAACTTTCCAATTTTCGCATCATACCATAAAATAAAACCTGAATGTAACATTTCCTTAAATTCGAACCAACCCAGTTGCCTCGAAGCACGTTTAGAAAATAGTGGCACTGGGATGGTCCTCGGACGCAACTTACACAAATTCCAACGGAAACATCGGAATTAAACGACCATCCTCACACGGAAAAAAGTATTTACTTTGGTAGGTAAATGAGTTTATCTAGCAATTTTTAACTAATTTAGTAAGAATTTATTCTATTTGCAGACGGACCTAGATATTAAATTGACTAAAATGAATATTTAAACGTTACATAAACTGTATGGCTGATTCAACCATACACTTATCTTATGGGGACTGAACATAACCTCAATATGTCAACGAAAACTATTTGGATCTCACTGTGTTGACGATTAGATAAATTCGACTCACACAAATTTGTTTGGATACGATAATTACAATTTCTACCCATGTCAATAATAGCTAAACAATATAAGACAGTGAAACCGATAGCTCCCAGTCACTTATCCCAGTAAAGAATGTAGCAGCAGCCGTCATCTCGTTCAAATTTGATTTTAAATATTTTCTTTAATTAAATGAATTAAATATATTGACTTGGCTCGTCGGGTGGCTACCGCCACCCTTGATATCTACGAAATTTACTAGTACACTTCATATTTTTTTTCCGTGCAGAGAAATCGGTCTCTAACATCCCATCGAGAACTATAATTGAATCGAAGGACCGTTGGAAACTACTGGATACACCCTAAATTCAAAATCCGGACAGGGTCCTCCGCCTTGCTCCGCCCCGTTTTTCATCAACATACCCACACCCTCAACGAAAATCCGCATTCGACACTTGAAAATTCAGCGATGGGTTGGACAGGTGTCCTTGATGGTTACACGCGAGGTTTAAGTTCGACCATCGGCATCGGATGGATGACGGTCAGGTGAAATGGGTAAACGCAAATGGAACGTCCACGGCCAGGCCGAGGAATGCGGAATGTATTGGTCGGCGGTCGACGATAGCGTCACCTTTTCTCATGGTGGGCCGTCGAGGTACACGCGATCGGAACGGCGAGCTCGTTCCTGCGGCGTGGCTCTGGTATGTGGAGCAGTGTGTCAGAGCGACACCCTTTTGAAGCGCCACTTCTCTATCACCCCCCCCTCCCCCCGCTTCCGTCGTCCGCCCCGGTTGGGGCTCGTTCCCTCTTTGCAGCTCCCGTTGCCACCGCCATGGCACGCCGCCGTCGCCTCTTTCTCCGTTGCTCGTCCCCATTCCCTACTACCCTTACGGCTAGCCATCCAGTCAGCCATCCAATATCTCTCTCTCTCTCTTTCTCCCCCGTGGCACGGCCAACCCTCCCTCCCTTCATCGCGCCGTCTCACGTACCTTCGGCAGCGACTCGCTTTATCGCTTCTCCTCGCCGAGTCGAGACCGTCGAAAGCCGCGCATTGATTTTACACTACTACCCGGCTAACACCGGTGCTCGCGGCAGCGGGAAGGAGGGGGGGTGCGGGGTACCCCAGACAAGTAAACACTCCACGGTGCGCGGATAAAGGGGACGACCCGACGGAGACCCAAACGCAAACAGACAGAGACAACGGCAGCCCCGCGTTACACGATCGGGACACTTTGATGATTGTCGCGCGAAACCCGAACCCCAAACACTGACCGTAATGTTTGCCGGGGTGGCCATCCGACCGGAAGTTCGAAATTCCCTCGCGCAACGTCATCGTCCCCGCGCGTATCCGGTCTATTATCATTTCAATATTTCGCCGGCTCACGTTGACGAGGAGGATTTCACTTGGTGGCGTTAGATTCGATGAAATTAGTCAATGGAGAAATGTCGTTTGGATTCGAGAGATCCCTTCGTTTGGGATGGTGATTGGTTGTTTGTTTTATTTCACCCAGGCAGGCATTGAGAAAAAAGAGTTTTTATTATAAACAGCGCGGAAGTAATAAAACAAAAATGGTCGAAGTTTCAATACTCGACCTACGGGGCCGATTCTGGCCCAGTACTGTTAGCCAGACTTTGGTAAACAGATAGGTCCGGTACTGGTTTGATCTTGGTTATCAACCAAAACAGAACATAACCAGATGTAAGACATGCCCAGCAAAATATCAACGCCATAGTTGATCCGGAATTGAACCAGTACTGGTGATTTAAAAAAAATTGTTCAATGCAAGACCAACGTTGGATGATTACTGGTAGGGTACAGCTATAAAACTGGTACGTTTAGTTATAGGGTACTGGTCCAATGTTATCATTCCATTACTGGCACGATTCCGTCACTGTACTGGTAAACTAATTTACCAATACTGGTAACTCTGGTAGCAGTACTGTACCAGTACTGAGCCTGTAGTTCATCCCCTACTGGGTGGTACTGAAAATGAAATGCTTTCATAAAATGTAAACAAAGTTTGTTTTTGTTTTTCATTTACATCCATTCTTGTGTCCTTCGGATGTAAACAAACAATATTATTGTATTTATTCAATTAATTTGTCGTACCAAATATTTACAAACATTGCTTTATTACTATATACACAAATTCCAATGCGTTTCAATCTTCAGTTCCATAGCTATTGGAAAAAGTGATGGTCTCTGAATAATTTGAAGCATGTATAATATTTGGGGAAGAATTGTTGATATTTGCGGTAAGTGCAATTGACGCGCGAGCCGATGGATCGTAAATTGTAGCACGCGAGGGTATTAATTTTGAAAAATAAAGCCGAGCAATTAATCTATTCGAATGAGTGCGCAACGAAAGATCTGGCGTTACGAGATTTTTGCTCGTAAGGCCGGACTTTAGGAACTAAGCATTTAAAGCTCTCTTTCCCATAACTGTCCGTTATAGCTTTAGCCGAACTGTCGTCCCTGTTGCCATTTCCCCTCTCGCTTCCTCTCAAACAGCAAACTTCTAACATTAAATGTATCGTATTAACGTACAGATTTGCTCAAATGTTCCGTCGTCCCGCCACATCCGGTATTACCGACTAAAACCCGTATCTCTTTCGAAATTCCGAAATAGAGTTGTGGAAAATATAATGGAAAATATATATCTATTCAAAATTAACGTCAGTTTCGCGCATTTCCTATCCACTGTGGTGAAATGGATACGAAACGAGACCAGAAATCTCATTTGGTAAACGGGGAAAATATAGTTAAAAGAAACGCGGCACGGAAAAAAAATATGGAGCGCACTACTAAATTTCTTAGATAACAAGAGTGGCGGTAGCCACCCGACGAGCCAAGTTAATATATTTAATTAATTTAATTAAAGAAAATATGTAAAATAAAATTTGAATGAGATGACGGCTGCCGCTTTTTTTTATCTAATCGTTAACACAGTGAAATCCAAGTAGTTTTCGTTGAGATATTGAGGTTATGTTCAGTCCTCATAGGATAAGAATACAGTTGAATGAGCCATACGGTTAATGTAACGTTTAAATATTCATTTTAGTCTGTAAATAGAATAAATTCTTACTAAATTAGTTAAAAATTGCTAGATAAACTCATTTACCTATCAAAGCGAATACTTTCTTATCCGTGGGGGAGAAATTTATTTCAATCAAGAAAAATTATATTTTATTCGACGCTGCATAAAAACCTGCCCTTAATTCAAGTCTGACAAGGTATCAATCATCTAATTTGGAGACAAAAAACCCACCATAACGGGGGGGGGGGGGTTTGAAATATTTTTTTTCATAGTCGTCACAGAGGTGGGAAGACGTTGCGTGCCGTTTTTTCCCACGGCGATAACTTTTGGTCCTCGGGGGTCGAGGAGTGGGGGAAACGGGAAAGGAAGATTAGCGGGAAGCTAGGTACAGGGGAGATTACCGCGGAAGAGGGGTTTGATCGCAAGATGTTCCGGATCCTGGCGCCGTTTTCGAGCCAAGAAATGGCAGGGAATATCGATTTCGCGATGATATCGAAAGAGCTGGTATTAATTAATCCAAAGTTATGAGGTGTTGGAGGGGGAGTTGGGGTGGGGTGGGGTGGGGGGTACAGCTTGTTGGTTGTTGCAGTTGATTCTGGCAAGTCGCCGGCTAAACTTGGGCGAATCGTTAGTAAACTTGTTAAAGTCGGAGATAAAACGCCGCATTATGTAGCGTCTCGCACTTTTCGCTCGTTAAGCCCGACTTGCTCGTTCGAGTGCACGTCGCCCGCTGCCGACGTACGACAATGAAGATAAAGTATTCCGCGGCGCTGCTTGTATGATGGATTTAGCAATATTTGACAAATTGCGCCGATGTAATAGCGGTATTAATAGTGAAATCCCACCGGCAAGTTTAGCCAACTTTTCACACGGGTGTTTGAATAAGTTGGCGGGCGGTTTTTTTTTTATTTTTTGCGCGCAAAGTAGGAAGACAAACAGTCGGGGCGCAACTTTGATCGAGACGAATAGCGACGGGGAAAATATCGACGCAAGGCTAACGGATAGCCCGTCAGAAATTTGAACATTGAAATAGGATATTTCCATTTTTTGATGGATGTAATAATGCTTAGAGCAAGCGGAAGAAAAATAGAGCGTAATTAACAGATTTATGATTATTTTTAGACAAGCGTGACGGGGAAATTTAACATTTTTTTTAGTCGACTAAACTGTAATTATCGAAATGCGATGATTTTAAAGAATTTTAGCCAAATCATATATGGACACATGTTTTTTTCTTAATTCATATATGGCTACATATGGACATGTATGTTTTTTCATAATTCATATATAGCAATATATTGTTGAAATTATTGAAATCATACACTCACAAAACTGTCTATTTAAGAGTAATAGAATCTTCTTATATTAAATAGGGATTCCATTCAATATATGGACAAAACTAAATTCTATTTATAATAAGAATACATTATTCTTACAAAGCATATA
>JABFPN010006943.1:0-10907 GCA_022817305.1 Leptoteleia sp. ZL-2020 | reverse complement strand
CCATTTTCTATTCGGGCTTTCCTTGACATATCCCGACTAGGAATGCCCGACTAGCTCTGAATCCAGCCTTGCGTTACAGCCCTGGTTTCAGCCTTGTCGGGCTGGAACAAGGAATACCTTGTCGGGCTGGAACAAGGAATACCTTGTCGGGCAACAAGGATTCCTTGTCGGGTAATAGTCACAGCCCTAATTCTTTTTCTACTAGGGAAATAAATTCATTTGCGCACGGCGTGTGCAAAGAGTAATGTATGTTGCGACATATTAATTTTATAAGAATAAAACAACAAAAAAAAAAAAAACAATTTGACGAAGCAAGGAGCTAAGATCGACTATTTCTGGCCCGCTAAATATATATTGGACGCGGAAAAATATTCTTTGTAGATGCAAAATGTATGTAGTAAACATGATATATGTTGTCTGCTTATTAGGCAAAACAAAAGGAAAAGATAAAAAAATTTCCAAACTATTTTTCAATTTTATATTATAAAATGGATATTTAGTCACGTTTACTAAACTTTACTGATAAGATTCTTCGGGACTTGGAGATTAATAGAATAGTTATTAATAAACACAAAAGAATAATTTACAATATTTTAAAATTAATCGCCACTTTTATCCTATTTAAGCAGTTATTTAATACGCTTCTGGTATTTTTTACTCGGTATAAATTATATCGCATGTTACTGTGTGACTGGCAATAAAACGTCATATTTTAAATTATGTTTAGTTCGCATAAAATTCAGCGGCGTGACATATGTTTTCTTGCGACTTATCCGAAATGTCGTAAAAAGCGCTTTTATGATTAAATTATGATGAACATAATAAGATTTGAAAGCTCGCTGTTAGTTTCTATGAAACGCGAACAAAATTCAATTACATATTTATTACCAAGTGTATTTGTTTCGTGTGTAAAAATTCCATTTCATTTAAATTACATTCAGACGCTAATGAAAAGTAGTAATATCAATCGAATTATTTCACGTATCTTCTTTGATACCTTCGTCCTAATTAAGCTGCCATCAAAGCTCTACAATATACCCACTACTAATAATATTCCATGTGTAAACTTTTTTTAACAATTTCAGAAACAGTCCAGTACTTAAATCTGTATTGATCGTAAATTGGACGTGTACTAAAAAAAAAAAAACAAAAATGAACAAAGCACTTTTTCAAGTTAATAAAAAGTATCATCATGTTGACAATTATTGTTAACTGACACACTTCTTTAATTTAAGATAATAATTTTGTTCAAGAATTCATCCACTTTGCCAACAACGTTACTAACTTGTAGTACACCTTCCCCCCGCCCCGCGACTTATTATTTTTCACGACCCAAACACGGAGGTCGGCAAAATTGTAAAATTGAATCGACCGCTAAAATGAAATAATTAAACAATTTTGTACTTGGCGAGCATTGTTTCCTCGGGATCGGATGGGTTATGGAAATCGCTGTGCCATCCTCGTTCTGCAGATTTCACATCTGGCCCGGCGCCAAAGCAGTCCCTTTTCGCACTAACGAAAAAGATACACAAGGTCGATTTGTAATTACAGCCGGGCGAGCGGAGGTTGTTCTCGCGCGGGCCGGGGATGCCGCACGATATTAGGCGTTCGGATTTCCGCGAAGCCCAGAAACGTAGACGAAGCAATACCGTAATGCTACAGAAATAGTTTGACAATTGGAGAAAACTCCGATTACCAGATCGGGTCAGTGACAGTTTTCCCAACTTGAATTGAACTTCGCGGATTCCGGAATGTTGCCGAAAGGACACGGTAAACGGGCCGCGCTTACGGATAATTAAACAAAGCTCGAGTACACTGAGAGAAAAATTTTGAAAAAATTGTAATTTTCCGTTGTAATTTAAGGATATGATGGACAAGGTTGGAAAAAGTACAATCAAAAATTGTACAATGTATTCAAACATTTGTCAAAATAAAGTGAAAAATCAAAATATTTACATGTTTTATGAACACATTTTATGATTTTTGATTATAACTTTTTGGGTTTATCTACTACGTCCTCAAATTACAAAAAAAGATTACAATTTTTACAAAAATTTTTCTCTTAGTGTAGGAAAGATATGAGTGTCATGGAAATTAACTACGCGCAACTTATTTCTAGGATTTAGATAAAAGTCCCCAATTAAAGCGAATGCTTTAATATTTTCAGGCACGCGTGGTTTCAATAATAAGGGCCAGCTAATCCGATTTCTTTTCTTTTTCATTGCTCTCTTACTTTACGGCTCGTGTTTCACAATAAAACAACACATCACTGATTGCGCGAACAATGAAACTTTCTTCATCTCCGAGCGGAACGGAGAAAATGGGCGCGGAATTATTTTATTAATCCCCGGGAGCTTTTTTAACGAAGGTCAGGTAACGATTCTAATTAATGTTACGTCCATTCGTTCGTCACGCGCAAGTGCGATAAATTATTATAGGCCGCCTAACGCGGCGCGAGTGATTAACGAAATTTACGAGTAAAGCATAATTTCGGCGGGGCCAATTTTTCATACGTCGACACCCGGAGTTACGGGCCCTTATATTTCATTTATAATGCACAAATCTCCATAAATAATCTTTGTTGCGCGTAAATAACCGTTCGCTTTTGCAACGAAACCGCGCACGCCGTTAGTCATAAACCGTAGGTAGCAATGATTTTCTCGCGCAAGCGATTTATTTGTTTAGCAAAATACCTGTTCCGTAGAGACATCGCTGCGGTTCCAGACTGTATAAATACTGATACATTTCCGACTTCGATTACGAAGCTGCGGGTTAACGCAGTTGTAGCCGCTGGTCGATAAGTATTTATGTGCACGGTCGTATCCGGGACGCTTTCGTTTGCGAGAATTTCACCCCCCTCCCCCCTCCCAAACCTAATAAATAGTTACGCTGAAAAGAAACCCCGAGCTTCGCCGCGAAAATCGTAAAACATCATTATTTTCCCGTTAATTTTCGCTAAAGTCACACGGCGCGGTATCTTTCTTTTTCTTTTTTTCTGCTCTTTTCTTTTTTTATTTCCCCCAACTGCGGACGTCGTAAAGTTATGTTTTGTAAATGGACTTGAACTGCGCTCGACGTCACGGCAAGTACGTTCGATAAGCATTTACTTTATTAAAGTATTAAAAAAAGAAGTAATCATAATAACGGAAGAGAGCGCATAAGCAAATAAACGCTTTTGTATATTTATTATTATTGCTGCAATTTGTTTTGCTTTGGAACACGTTTAACCCGATTACTATAGATTTTCAATATTGCTTTATGTACTGTTAATATTTGAAGTTATTAGAACGCGCAGGGGGGTTCGTCAATGACTTGCGGGAAATATTTGCGCTAAGTTGCGTTTTGCCGGATTCTTTCTAGTATATATATATATATATATATATATATACATACATGTGTATATGTTTTTCTTTTATTCCATTGAAACGTATCCCTGCGATAAAACTTGTTTATCAAAGCTAGCAATTTACAGTAGCAAACGGGTTAATGTACGAGGCTGAGTCGAGTTGGAAGAATAAAAACATAAAATAGCATTTGTAACTAGCAAACAAGGCGTCTCGTGTGGTGGGTTGCGCTGATAAACTGAAGTCGGTAAAATTTACGTCAAGTTTTAGATGATAATAAAGTTAATAAGTCCTCATAAAATCGGTCAATTGTGTATCTAAATCTGTCCTATAAAAATGTTGCAATTTGACCTCCGTCGTCCATTAAGAATTTAGTTTATTTATTATTTATTTAAAATTGATCATTACGCATAATTATAATACCCTTTTTTTACTAAATTCTTGTATTGGTATAATAGCTTTGTAGCTACAAAAAACTTTTTTTTGCACGTACAATACACTTTTATTGCATTTCAATTGCACTAAAAATTATTTTGTTATCCCCGCTTGAAGTATCATTAATCTAATTGATCAAAGTGGTATGTATAATAAGACGATTCCCCCGCGAGTGTAACTGCATTTGATACAAATTCAATTGCGAAGGCTAATAAGCGTTTCTGAGCAGACGTCGATGCCCGTCGACGTCTCATACAAAATTCGAGTGCAATTGCTAAAGACGCGATTGCTCGGAAGGCTCTCAATAAACTTTCATTTCTTATTTCACTTTATTTTTCTTGATTCCCTCTCGTTCGTAGAGAACAGCACTCCCAACGTTTAATAAGCCGATCGAACGTTCGTTAACGAGCTTTTATACTTTCCAGCAGTATGGCTATTTTATCTAGAAATACAAAGTAACCAAGATGAAGGAGCAGATAGAATGACATATTAATCTAAGATATCAACCAGCGTTCGTTTTCGACGGAGGGATATTACACTGCGCATTTCGGATCATCTTTTGTTCGACATGTTTGCTTCAGCACGAGAAATGGGCAAACGGAAGACAATGACTTTTACGAAATAAACGTAGACAGACTAATTGAACATTTAATGAAAACGACATTTAATTGTAACTTGTATAACTTGTATAAATTTCCTTGAAGCGTATCGTTTTACACTTAAGTAATTAACTTGAAAATGACAAATCTAGAAATTCAACTCGATTTCAAATTTCGAAATTATCAGCTTTGAAGAATTTTCGATGAAGATACGTCTACATTTACAATGCAAATAAGTTAATGGAAAAGCATTAAATTATATATCAGATGTCGTCATACTTTTTATTATAGGGTAGCAGAATATTCAATCAATTTTTTATTAATATAATATAAAGACGACAAAGTTACGAATTTATAACACTGAAAGGACGAAAGATAACAGCGATTAAAGTAATATTTTGAAATGTTCATACCAACTTCAAGATTGACTGTACGACGTTGAAATTTATTTACCTTCATTATTACGATTAGCAACTTTTCCTTTATTACAAATGTAACATCATTTTCACGGACCGTTGTAACATTTTTCCACCGAAGGGATATTCGCGCACTTTTTATTATAATTATGATAAAAATTAAATTACCGTTCGGACAGCTCGGTTATATTTATTCCCTCGCTCTGTCTAAGTCGATGAATTATCGAATGGATACACTCGGTCGCGCATTCTCATAATTTTATAATCGAGTTTAGCGAAAAGATAACGTATCATTTTTCATGATAAAAGCCAAGTTTGTCTAATGAGAAAATTCCCGCGAGTGAAGTTCAGCAATCAACATTCTTTACTTGAATGTTCGACGATGATGGCCTTCCATTTCATTAGCTGATTTCACGATTAATAAAGAAAGATTATAACGTCGGATCGCGCGGCTCTCTTTCGGACATTCAAGCGGCCATAGATAATCGTAAGAGCCGGCGATTCGATATACAAAAAGGGAATTTATTTCCTTCCGACAGTTCGCATTCGGCGGAGCAAAAAGAAGCGACAATCCTCGTCAAATGAAGTTGAAATCTAGCGTCGTACGCGGTGCTCGCGTTATTTCAAGCGAGAGATAGATTTACGATTTAATAAAATACGCGCGGGGTCTTATCTCTCCGGATTTTTCCCCCGATTATTAAAGTCCACATTTTTTATACGATTAATCATATTATAATAGGCGCATTGCGGGATCGGATATTTTTCGAGGCACTCTCCCCCCCTTAAACTCCTTGTTTCTACTTTGATTGAATTGAAATCTCAATGCTGTAAACAGTTGTGCCGCACGATTGGAAATAGTAAGCTTAGCGGAAGTTATATTCGCCTGGGAGATATTTTTGGAGCGAAATAGAAAAGGGATTTTACGTGCAATACTCATCGGTTGAAGCAGGCGGTTTTGTCATTTCGGATAATACATAAGTCGCTGCCACCGAAACGTTTTCATTAGATGGAAATACATCCAATTGGTGCACTGAGAAAGCCAGATTGTTAAATCAGCAATCTAGGTATCATTATCTGGATTCCTGATAGCCAAATCACCAATGGTTTTAAATATATTGCGAATTCAGCAATCTTGATTTAATATTTGCATTACGTATTTTCAACATTTAAACATACGTAATAAATGGGTTAAATTGGTGAACAACCAACAAAATTCTTCTGTTAATTAATAAATTCAGTTGCAATTTATAAAAAAAAATTCGTTATACTGTATCTGAATTTGCGTCAATTTGCTATCTTCGTTCAGTATATATATTTAATTAAAATTATCTAGTGAATAATTCTTCAATATTTTTTCAAAACAACCTTTCACATAAAGTAATTAATATTACAGAGTGAAACGAAAATCATAATTATTTGAAAGACATTTTATGTTTTTTATTCTAACATTTCTTTATTAATTAATTTGAAATCGCCTTTCTTGCTTTAAAAAATAAGTGCATTATTATGACTACTTCTTTTTATGATTATTACAATAAACAAATTAAGTTCTGAAGACGGCATTATAATTAACAGTTGGAAGGTTCATTTAAAATCAATGAAATTCAGCGCTCAATGCAGTGTATAAAAGTAAATTTTAACTATGTTTGAAATATAAATAGTTACGTTAAGATTCCTCCGGTTTGAAATTAATAATGTTGTTAGATGAGTTTAATTTTATTAAAGACTCTTCGAAACTCGAGCTTAAAAAGTTGGCAATCACTTCTTTTTTTAAATTAAAGTCGCGTATTATTTAGTGGTTAATTCCTATGATAACAGATCTTTTCATTTATAACAAGCCGTTCATAATAATAGCAAAGTTTTGTTTATTTATTTAAAAACAACAATGGAGAAAGAAAAACGTACACCAGAATGAAATAATGTAATAAAGAAAACTGCTTTAAACTAATATCTACAAATGAAATTACGTACGCAATAATGTTTCCATTTGCACTGAGAGAGAAAAATTATGAAATATTTAGGCACGCGTTATAATTTTTTTTTATCATTGTAATAAAAGAAATAAAACGATTGCATATAATGGAAATTAAATATTGAACACGCTGCATTGCAAAGCAAAACATAACATTACGTACACAAAAACTATTAAAGTTCATTAAACAATATCGTTAAATGACATTTTCAATGACTACGACAGTTTTCAAGGTTTAATCCCCTTCGGAAGCTTCAATTCCCCCCCCCCTCCTCATCGTCATATCTACAAGCGTACAATGTGCAAAAGCGCGGATAAAAAAGGAATTCCAATAACCATTATATAAAAACAAATATTGCTCCGTTATTTCGAGTATTCGCATATTTCCGAGTGCACTTAAGCTAAGTGCAAATCCCCGAGAAAATTGATTCACATCAAGAACCGAACAACGATCTTGCCAACGACCCGATTCCGTGCAAAAAATTGCCATGACGTCTGAGCACTCCGAACTCGAAAGTTTGCGGAATTTTCGCGACGCGAACGAGCCCGATTCGGATTCAACATCGAGTCGTCATCGGGTCTCGTTCCGAACACGAGAGCGCCGTGTCTCTCGAGCCAAGTCATTACCATTCAACAGAAACGAACGTAATCACGACACGTCTCCAAATCGTCCTACACTTGCGCCATTCAACAGTCAGATATCGCGTACGTTATTGGTTGATAAGAGTATCGAATAAGAGGGGTCCAACAATGGAAATCAATCTGGCTCGACCGTCCGTCAGCAATAGCCGAGTCAGCGGCGCGACGGTGGCTTGTCGTATGACCGCGACTTGCGCACCAACGGCCGCCTAGATTAAATTGTCTTTGCGTTTAACGGATTTCCGGCTCCGTTTCCGACTGCGAAAATCGGGTCGCGACGTCGAACAAGCTGCACGTGCGGAATCTACCGAATAAATACGAAGTCAAGAGGTGAGCTCTGCCGAACGAACTGTAACGGATGACTTCGTGACCTGCGAAAGCTTTGAGCCTCTCGCACATCAAAAGCGCTTCTTTCGCCGGCACCGTCGAGGCGCACCTCTCGTGGACATTTATTTTTACACGGCCGAAATTTTCTAAACACTCCGAGTTTGCACAATGTCGGTGGGTATGGGAGAATTTGTTTTTAATTACCATCTCACCGAAAATTATTAGTTATCTTTAGGATGGTCGATATTTCTACTGCATTAGTTCAGCGTGTGTAACTATAATACAGCCAGTGATTTTAACTATATTGCCTGGCTGTTTGAGCTACGAAATACAGTTACTATTGCCTGTATAGTTTCAGTTACTGTAATCCAAAGTTGTAGTTATCATTTCTATACGGCAATGGTTATTTCAATTGAGATATGTAATTTATTCTACTGGTCTGAAATAGTTAGGAGCAACTAAAGTTGATTTTGACTATTATAGTAATTCCGCAGACTTTATAAATGCTATTTTGGCGATACTGCAGGAGCTTAGTAATTTTTATTACATACTTTTCCCGGTTGTAATGAAACATTTAATTTAGATTAAAAGAGTTCTGTTTAATGTTTGAACCTTTCATACGTTTTTATTACATTGTAGTTATTCAAAGGAAGTATAAATTACTTTGCTTGAATACTCTGACTTATAATGCGTAAATTTGGGAAATTTGTGCTTTTAAAAAACTTGCATGTGAACGGAAGAAGAAAGGACTGTGTTACATTTTAATATTTTATGCTTGAATGAGAAATGTAGCAGGAAAAATTCGATAAAATTTATTCAAAAATTACATTCTTCTAAAATAACCTTTAATTTTATTTTAAATTGTAATTTTTTACTTTCTATTGTTTCTTAATTTAAGAATTAATTTAAAAACATTCACGTTTTATTTTATCTATTGTATTCGAAATTTACTGCTGAAAATTATAATATTTACAAGTTTTATTTAATTTATTGAATGTTCAATAGATAATATAAAATTCAGCCAATTAATTACAGCTGGGCGTCTATTTGTTAATTACACAAATCATGGATATTATGCAGTTATTTATCATTTTGTTTTTAAAATATTTTGATAGATCTACAAATTTTGCTTTTATTTAACAACTATTTCCATATTACGTTCACTCTTTGATAAATGTTAATCTTTAATGCTTCAAACAAATTATCTTTCCCCGTTTACTCAATTCCTTGAAATTATAATTATGCTATTTAATTTCTATGCACTTTGCAGATAATATAGAAATATCTGTGCTAATAAATGAACATTTTCTTATTAGAACATCAACTTCAACCAGTGTATAATTTCACATTGTTTCCAAATAACTACATTAACGGTATAAGACTTTATAAAATTACACTAATTAATGTTGGTTTTTTAAACCGACTGGCAGACTTTGTAATTTTGCACACTTTTACTCTGTCATACAAGATCAAAATTACTCGAACATATAATTAAGGATGAATAAAGGATGTATTTCAGCTTCTTTTTTTTTTTTTTCTTTTTGTTCTCAAATTGTAATACTGCTTTATGTTACGTTTCAAAACATATCAGTGACTTAATTTAATTAAACAACGTTTCGTCCCATTCAAGTCTTAAATAATGTAAACAATGCCAACACGTCCCTCTCATAACTCAGAAATAACTTTATACGTTGACGGTACTGCGATATTTTAATATGTTTCATCATACTCCCACCATAAACTAAACTGCATCGCGGAACAAAAGTTTCGTTTAATCCTCATAATCCCCGCGTTTATTATAAAAATAACACAGCCACGCATTTTTAAATCGACGCAACGTCGAATAATTTTTAATTAAACATCAGTTATTATAATGACAATTATTCCCTAATTCGCTCCGCGTACAATTTATGCTTTCTTCGCACGAATCAGCTTTCATCGCATATCCTGCTTTAACATTTTACAATCGATTTAAAAGAATTGTAGTTATATCGTCTGTACAAATAAATCCTGCTTTTAATTACGATTACGTTTCGCCTCTCCTCGCGATAATTTCAAATTTAACGTCCGGGAATTTAGCGTAAATTTAATCAGGGCAAAAGCAACGAAAAATGAAGCAAATTTTGCATTATTTTCCCCGTATGGCATTCAGCTTCGCCCGCTATACCCGTGCGCGACAAAATCGTTATCGCGAATAAATGTTTATATGCAAATCGCAATATAATTCGCATTGGTGTAAAAATAAATTCATGACATTATCTGCGAATAAGCTCCCGAAATTAGTTCTACATTTGTTCCGTACGCGTATATCATACTTATTTGTAAGGGCACAAATAAAAGGTAATCCTCTTTGTAAAATTGCAAATAAACAACGCCCGGGTTTGTCTATGAAAATCTTAAAACATTTTCAGTTTATACAAAACGAATGCAAAAGCATTAAATAGACTGTTTATATACAAAAGCGATGAAATTTTGTTTTAAACAAAAAAAAAGCTATCTATTTGTGTTCACGAGAGTGCGAATGAATTTTATGGCACGGATATTTTATTATTTTTATGTTTCATTTTATTTATTCTTTCTCTCAACAATAGCCTTATTTCTTTGAGATGATATCGCATAATTACCGGCGGGGAAATGTGAAGAAAGTAATGGCACATCGCGTAAATAAAGCAATATCTTCAAAATGAGAAAGTGATAGATTGGAGCAACTCTACACGGTTACGAGATCATTCTGTTTTACTGCTATCTTATAATGTACGCATTTTTATTGGCAGGGCCGCGTTATCTAGCTAAATAATTTTTTTCCAATGTAAGGTCGGCAGTCGTAAAACCGTAGCTTTCGTTATCAAGAGGAACAGCGAGCGTTTTAGTTCTACATAAACTCGGCATTTTTGTTTCTATTTACTCTCGTGTCTACTAATTTTTGGATAAAGAAACCCATTGATGTTAGGTCGTCAACAAGTACACTGAGAAAAATATAACAGAAAAAATTACTGTTTTTAACTGTATTTCAGCCACATGTCCGTCTTTTAATAAAAATTACTGTTCTTTAAAAGCAAATACACTAGTTTTAAATGTCATATTTATAGATAAAACCGAAATTTTTCCTGTTAAAAAACGGTAATTTTTATCAAAAGACGGACATGTGGCTCAAATACAGTTAAAAACAGTAATT